>JACGDI010005381.1:250209-276740 GCA_014898725.1 Jacaranda copaia
GCTGTCTCATTTGTAGAAAGGCCTATTGGGCCTATTGGGCTATCCCATATCACTTATGTTTTTCTTTGTCCTTTTCGTTTATTTAATCTAAATTAAATAATTTTATATTTATAAAATACATAAGATATTTATATAAATTAAATACTTTCTAATATTTATAAAATTATATATACATACATATATATAAAAAATTATATGCATATAAAAAATTATATAAATAGTACATTCATAATATATATGTCTATAAAATTATTTATAACATATCTATGTACATATAATATATATTTCGTTTTCTTTTGCTTCATCTAAAAATAAATAATTTTAATATTTATAAAGTATATAATATATTAATATAAATCAAATACTATATAATATTTATAAAAAATTATATACATGCATATATGTAAAATCACATATATAGAATTATATATATACATATATACATATAAAATTACTCATAACATATTTATATATATTAAATATTATTTATTATTTATAAAATTATATACACATAAATATATATAAAATTATATACATATAAAAAATTATATAAATGCATATATGTATATAAATTTTTTTATAACATATCTATATACATGTATATAATATTTTTTTATTTAATCTAAAATTAAATAATTTTATATTTATTAAATATATAACATACTTATATAAATTAAATACTATTTAACATTTATAAAATTACATATACATACATACATATATATAATTATCAAAATTAAATAATTTCATATTTATAAAATATATAACATATTTATATAAATCAAATACTATATAATATTTATAACATGTTATATACATGCATATATATATATACAAAATTATATATATACTTATTCGTATTTATTACATATTTATATTCATACATATATATAATATATATAACTCCCACCCTTCCCCCCACCCCCCATCCCTACCCTCAGAAACTGGTTGCCATGGCAGCCAAGTTTTCTGTTTCTTCTTTTTTTTTTCTTTTTTCTGGCCATCAGCGGCCGTTTGTCAATCTGGCCGGCCAACACATCGACAACTGACCAGAACTCCTCCCCCACTCAATTAGTTGCCATGGCAGCCAAGTTTTTTTTTTTAATTCTCTCTTGCCATCGAGGACAATGGTCGTCGGCAACCACTGGCCGATTTGGCTAGCTTGGCTGTCGTCAACTAACCAGAATCCCTCCCCCATGCGACTAGCTACCATGACAACCAAGTTTTCTAGTTTTTTTTTCTCTCTATCTTTTTCTGTAAGGGACAATGGCCATTATCCAATCTAGTTGGCTAGGCCGGCATCGGCCTACCAGATCTAGTTGGCAAGCCTACCATGGTAGCCATGGCAGCTATCCTTTACATATATATAGATATATATTATATAATATTGATAAATATATTATAATATACATAATATGTTGTATATATGTATATAAATATATAAATAAATTTTTATATATTTTTTTATAAATATTAAGTACTATTCAATTTGAACCATTCATTTAAACTAAAAAAATCAACGATTAATATTCTAAGGGCATAATAGTTATTTTATATATAAAAAATCACAACCACTCATTTTTTTGGGCGCGTGTACTCCACTCATGGTCTTAGGGGGGATTTTTCACCCATTTTTGAAAACATGAGGTGGTATTTCAACTTATTTTTTTCACATGGGGCTAAACTACCAAAACAGATTTTTTGAGGGGGTTAAAAATAGATTTTCCTTGAAATTTCTGCATCTTGGTAGCCAAACTATTAACCTTGGCTTCAGTACAGTGAGATGACTTGCTCCGTCTTGCTATTAAGATCTTTTAGGACTCTATTTTGTGCTCTAGCGTTTGTACTTTGCCAGTTGAGGACCTCTTCTACCTATGTGAGAGGCTTTATCCTTCATTCAGTATTCTCATTGATTGTACATAAGGCTTTGACGTAGTATGATCATAATTGTTGGTTTATCTCTCTATCAATAGGAAGTTTTGTTCATATTAGAACATCATACATGATTAAATAACTAGAGATAGAAGGATGGTACTTTTTGTGGCTTGTATCTTGCATGTGGTACTTCTTTCTTTTCATATTTGTGCAATACTTTTTTCATACCAAAGCAATGGTTGAGGCCATGGTGGCTTAATGTTTGGATCGTCAAGTTCTTGAGGTCGATAAGAGTCATTCCTGAAGACCTTATTCTTTTTCTTCCATTGCTTGTGATGTTAGTTGTAATCTTCATCGTCGTCATCAGAGTCCCATTTGTCACAAGAGCATCCTGGATCACACTCTCAGGGATCCACATCCCATATAAAGTGTCCATCAATTTTGTCAATATAGACGGACCTTTCACTCAAGAGAAAACTACGTAGAGAGGTGGAAGGGGCTTTTGCTTATGTAGGAACTGACATAACCATCATCTGTTGAAAGATGATGCATGATGGTTTTTCATCTTTTTCAACATCAAAGATGGTTTTCACATGTCCACCACTGAGTCCAGGAAAGTAGGAATTAAAAGACTTCACTATCTCATGAGTTTGGTGTAATGACTCATAGTTGGTGATCCATTCTATGAGCATGAGCTTTTTAAGCTCCTTCCTTTTGAGTTGCCTAGAGACCTAGACAATGGTAGGAACTTCTTGTTCTGAGTTGGCAAAGACCATTAGGGCATCATGTGTTCCTTGATTTTGTAAATCAAGGCCATGGTTTTGTAACCTATACACAATCTAGTGATGAAGTGTTGCCATATTAATAAATACAATCTACTCAACACCTGAAACTTGAACTTATACCTTGAGTGTTGTTGGAAAGTAGGGATGGTCTAGAGATATGGTGTAATTTTGAAAGAATGTCACCATAACACTTTCGTTATTGAGGGTTGTCACCATAGTACTAATCGCAACATTTTGTTACTTAATGAAGTAGGTGTCAAGGAGTGCTATTTTGGCTGAAACTAACATTCCTTTCCTTCCAGGGTGTGAAAGGATGAGGCAGATGACTCCAAGGTGAAGATGAGTGTAACCTTCCCTTTTCCAATTATAAATGAACTCTATTAGGATAGAAGGGGTCAGATATTGTTCTCCTTTGGAGGCTTTAAGCACACACTAGTCTATCTTGGAAGACTGCATATATTCCTTTATGTGAGGTTGAGATTTGAGGAGAGCTTTGATACTTTTGATACCTTAAGAGAAAGACCCTCTTTTTCTATAGATATTATAAGGACTTACAAGAAGTGGGACTATTTTTGTATCATGGCACCTTCAAGGGTGGTGGAGTATTCTACAAGGCTTTCTATTTTATTAGCTGAACATTTGGGTAAGGAAAGAGTAGAAAAAAATTGGAGTAAATTTTCTATAGTATTTTGGGGATCCATAGCTTTGGGTATATACTTCTTCCAGTCATCTATTATTTTGGCGCCTAGCCTACGTGCTGAGTGGGTACGGGGGATAAATTATGAAATATGCAGACATTATGGAATTGGGTGCAAAATGAATAGTTGATGGTATTTTGAAAATTTTTGGGTTTATTTTGGTAGTGGGATTGTGGAACGTGATGGCATGTTTGTATATTTTTTCAAAGTTAGAAAATTTTTTGACAAATATTTTAGGAGTTGGAAATTTTTTTGACAATTCATAAACAAACAAAACCTTAGAAAATTAATAATTAAAATCTCTAGCTATTGTTTTATTCTAGACTTTTTTTCTAACATAAAATAAATAAAACAGTTCAATTATTTCCTATGTAATATTATGATTTTTTAATATTTTTAATATATTTATTTAAATTTTTAGAATAAATAAAAAAATCGTGTATAATAAGACAAGTGAGAAAAACTAAAATTAGATTCTTTTAGTATTTGTAATATATTTATTTAAAGTTTTAGGACAACTAAAGAAACAAATTATGATATAATAAAACAATTGAAAAAATGAAATTAGATAGAGAAAGAAAATAAAATTATTTTTTTATTATCTTTTGAAATGATGTTAATTTTGTCAACTTATAGAAAGGTACACCAAATTAATTGTTAAAACCCATATAAATATAATATAAAAAAATTTATTATCTCATTATATATATATATATATTATTAATCATTGATTAATATTTTACTTCTAAAATTATTATTTAACCTTCTAATGTAAAATAAATAACCATTAATGAAAAATTACAATCAAATAAAATTGCAATCATCAAACCCTCATATTTTCAATTTGAGAAGTTAATTATTGTATTGAAAATATTACATAAGATCTAATTATAAATTTTTATCTTACCTTAATTTATTTTAAATAAATTTTAAAAATATGATCAATTAATTTTATTATATTCACGTTTTGAGAGCAAGATGTCAAGAAGTAGGACCCATTTCGAGTTAGAGTCCAAGTTGAGTCAAATTCATGGAAGTGAGATGGAGCGGTGGTAGGAGTGCTATCAACTACCTTGGGAGCAACTATCGCAGCGGCAGTTCGGTGCTTGAGCTCAGTGCACCCAAGTGGGGTGCCCAGTGCCCCCTCTAGTATCAGGCCGTTAGTCCTTTTCTAGGTTACTTATGCTTTGTTAAAAATCTCCAATATTTGTTCTTTTAGCAAATGCAATTGTATGTTGTCCTAGAAAAGAGCCATTTGAGTGGTAGACAATGGCAAATATAATTTATTTTCTCATGATGGCTTAGAAAATATTTTTTTGGATGAAGATTTATGCTTTAGAAACTATTGAGGATATTCTCAGGAGTTCTCAATTTGTGAATAACTGAGACAATTTTTACTCATACTTGGGAGATTATTCAAGATTGTTGATAGGAATCAAAGTTTTAGAGACAACTCTCACTTGTCTTAAAGAGTACTATGTTTATCATGCATCTTAGCTACCTTTGTCGTGCCTTAGGTCTTATTTCAATATTTGCAGGGGTCAATTTTCTTCTAAAGATTTATAGTTGCACTGATTTTGATTCATATAAGGAATTAACTTAAAATCCTATAATGACCAAGTGTGGGTTAGGCATAAGTGCATGGACTTATATCACGTAGTAAGGTTGGATGTTATCTTCATGACCATGATCAGTTTTCAGGATAATTTATTATCTTTTACTCTAGTAAGTGCCTCTACGGCAGGCGACTTTTTAACTGTGCATATATTCACAAGGGTTGTCCTTCTTGTGGTGTTGTCACACTATCAAAGTTCATGAGCCTTTAGTTGATGTTGGTAGTTTTGCTTTATGTGTCCACTCTAGAGAAGTTAGATTTGAGTAGGTGTAAGGTCATTTTCTTTAATGAGTTTGAGTTTACAGGCTATGTGGGGATTTAATCATTTTGCTATGATATCCTAGTTTTGCAAATCACTTAGCATTTTTAATGGAGGTTTATACTTGAAAACTTATTTAGGAGCTCTTTTAGAGCTAAGTTATTCTAAGAGCCCTATAGGGTCTCTTGCTGAGGCATTTCCTTTAGGAACCTCTTGGGATGTGATGCTAAATCACATCACTTTGTGTGTTCCTTGAAGGTCTTATTGTGCAGATGTTGCCTTGGGTAATAAAAGTTTTTCCACTGGTGTACTTAGGATTTCACTATTGGGGTATGTTTTAGTGAGTCTTTTGGAAGAGTCTTATAGTAGTTGTATTTTTTACTTTTTGCAAAGCCCTTTAAGGTTCTCTAAGTTAGCTTAATTTGTGCATGTTCATCAAATGTTAGCCCTAAAGGCCTTAAGAAGGATCTAGTTGTTGTAGCTTCATAGGGGTTGAGTAGGAATAAGGCTTATACTTAGTCTTTCTTCTTTTCTTGTGTTGAAGGCGACTTTGTTTTTTCTCCTTTGTAGCAACACACCGAACGTTGCAGCAACATATAGGGTAATGTTTGCATATTTTAGTATTGTCAAACTTCATGTATTTGTTATGGGATTGGCCATTATTGTAATTTTTTTTTTTTGCACTAAGTCATTTGGAAGGCTTATCCTTCATGATTTTCCTCTCTTTTGTAATGTTGTTTACACATTGCCATGCATTTGAGCTCTTCATCTTCTTTTTTTAACAACGATTGCATGGTTGGATAAGCACCTTGGTGCCCACTCTTAAAAGTGCTTAGGTACTCGAACACTAGGCTTCATTAAATGTTTGCTATATTTAGTTTAACGGTGGATGAGTTATTTAGGTGTCAACTAGTGAGGCGCATAGTTTGTCCTCTTGGATAACTTAGAAAATATTGATTTGGCGAAGCTTTATGTTTTGAGAGATAGTTAGAGCATTTAGTATGAGTTTATCTCTTTGTGAATAACTTAGAGAATTCCTTAGTTTACACAAGAAGATTTTTTTCCTATTCACATCTTTTGCTTGATACCCAAATATGCCTAAAAGCTTTCTTAGTACCCATCAAACGTGATCTCTCAAGGGATGAGTTATCCCCCGGCTGAGGCTACTTGAATTTTTGCTTTTGCATAAGTAGCATGATAGCATAGCTTTGTCTTTTTACTTTAGGAGGCCAAGTATTGGTTGAAAGTTTCATATACACTTTGGCGTATCAAATTTTTCTACCTTTCATTTAAGGAAGTTTGCTCCGCTTGATTTCATGTATACACCTAGTTAATTAAATGACTCTTGAGTGTTGTAGTGTTCTTAGTATTGATTGAGGTGTTGCAGGACGCACATAAGCAAGGCGTTTAAGCCTCTCTTATCAAACTTAATTGCGAGCCCCTCTTGAGGGGTCTTACCACAATTTTAATTTTAATAAGCCCTACTTTAAAGGGTCTTACCATAGTTGTTCAATGCAATGCGTAAGTGCAATTAAGTTTTACCATGGTAGTTTGTCATTTAGATTGAATACAATTATGAGTATCGTTGGGGAGGCCTTAGCACAGATGTTAGATGACTTGGCTATATACCCCCTAAGGTGCCTTATAGTAAGTTTATGCATGCAACCACATATGTAACCTCCCAAATTTTTAATTCTTAAAGCATAATTTAATGTGTCAATAAAATAACATATAAATTAAATAAGTTAGGCCTAAATTCCTTGTGAATTAAATTAATTAGGGCTTATGAGTAATTAAAAAAAGTTAAAGGACTGAATTGTAAATAAAATAAAGACCTAGTGGATTGAAATCCTAGAAGTGAAAAGGTCAATGTGTGATAGCAGGCTTTCCAAAGACCAAGCTAGAATTTATGAGGTCAAATCATAAGACAGTTGAAAATTTTGGATATAATTAAAGTCAGCTGAAACTTCAAAGGATTCAACTAAAACTGATGGAAGGATTTAGGAGTCGGATTGAAAATTTTAAAATTGGCTTTATATATATGGTTAAGGATAAGACTTTGTCAAATTCTCATTTGCACACCCTGACTCTAATTTGCTCACCCATGCCGAAACCCAACTATAAAATCCAAATCTAAAACCATAAGCTTGCTCTACTCGATGAGGCAAACACATCCATACCAAAAAACACCCAGAAACAACCAAACAAACCATTGAAATTTGAGGGCGATGGTAAACACATGATAGTGGCGGTGGTTTTGCCACTCCTGATGATGGAAATGAGATGGGCCATGAAGGGTGTGATCAAAACTTCATGGATAATCAATATGTGGTGTCAATTTTGAGATTAGACTAATGGCCACATAGGATTGTGGTGGTGGTCGATGACGTGAGGTAGGCGGTGATGGGTTGCAGGTTTAACTAATCGAAATATAAAATTAGTTAAAGGGTTTATATGGGTTTTTTTAGAGAAGTTTATTGGTGGCCTCAATTCTAAATTTAGACTACCGAAGAAAGAGGAATTGAGGCGGAGGGGCAACAACGACGGTGTTGGGTTTTTAATCAATTGATTGAGTAATTGATGGCTAAATAGTGGAATTTTTTGAAATTGACTTGGGGTTTTGTTCCTGGTTTTGAGGTGCACCAACTAGTATGCCTGGCCTCCATCTCCGACGCGGTGATGATTCCAGTGGTAGTGTTCAAAAATAAATGCTAAGCCTAGTTAGGCTATTCTCGAGCACCAATTTGGGCCTTGACGGGCCTCAATTTGGGTAAAAGTCTACTAATCAAATTTTATTTTATTAATTTTGAATTTTGATGGGATTACATTGTGAGAGTAAAATCTTAAGCAGTAGATCTAGATAGATTAAAAAAATTTAATGAAGCAATTATATAATTTGGATTTTTTATAATTATCAAATTAGAAGCTCAAAATATTTAAGTAATGATATTTGGTTTTTAGATTAGAATCACTTAGATAATTACTTAAGAGACTAAGCCCCAATATGATTGAGTTGAAAATTGATTAACTTAAATTTAAAAGAATTTGATTTTGTAGTGATTACATTAAGAATTGAGTTTAGGAAGTAACTTACGGTTTAATTGATTAAAATTAGAAATGAGAACGATGATCAATAATAAATCTATGATCTAGCTTAGAATAATTGTCGAATGGCAACGAATTACAATCCTGTAATAAAGACTAACTATGAAACTTAGACTAAGTTAACTAAGTCAAATAGTTCCAAAGAACTAGAATAACAATTGAATGATGTTGATCGCACTTAAATAAGCAATCAATTTTGATTAACTTATAATATAGGTTGAAGTGGTATTATGGGGTAAGATGAATGTTAATGGAGAGTGTGTGTGTGGACATGTTAATTGAGTATATATAGATATTTAAGAAGTCAAGAACTCTACATAATTGAATATCTAAGGATTCAAGTTTAAATTAATGAAATTATGAAAGGAAAATAAGTTATCAACTTATTAAGCATAGCTTGGGAAGTTAAGTCAATATTATTTCCGATCATTCTTATACTATATTTTTGGTTAATTAGGTAACGAAAAGAAGAGCTACTGGGCTCATTGAGAAAAGCTCCACCACTTGATACCATCAAGTGAATTTATATTAGATTTCTTCGTTAGGGAAAAAACATATGTACTTGCTATTATATCTTTGTTGCTTGATCCTTCTTGTGTTGAGATTCAATAATTTTTGGTTATTTGTTTTATGCTATCCTGTAGCCCTCATGTTGAATTTGGTAGTTTTTTTGAGAAATTCTTTTCGGTTGCAACTCCTGAGCCGTTGTTACTTATATTTTTAACTTATATATGTATATATATGTATAATATATATATATATATATATTAGTGAGTAGATCACTATTTTTTGATCTCTTCTTGTTGGAAATTGTTGTTTGATCTTGCTATATTGATTTTTTATTCTAATGTTAATCTTGACAATCTATGGTATTATTCTTCTCCTCTGACCATGATTCCTGTGCTATTATATTTTAACTTCCTACCATTCTGAGAAGTTGAATTCCTAACTCGAACAATTCTATTAGTTCATGCTTACACAAGTTTTGGAAAGTAAACTGCTAGTGAAATTCAATATATGTTGCCCCTTACATTGATTATGGTCCTATTTCATTATGATTTTTGCTATTTTACTTGAAATTGGCGATTGTATGTGAAAACTGAAGAAAAGGATTTTGAAATATATTATTCTATCATTGCCATATCTATCTTAGAATGAGATTGATGTTGATTAACTAATTACCTGTTTATCATGGCGAATTGACTTGTTAATTGAAATGTTGTTGGACATATTACACAACTCATTACTTGATACCCTTGGAGGTGGGCCTTAAGATCGGCTTTGAAAAATGACTAGACAGAATGGATCGACAATGTAGGCTTGTAAATGGGTAGAGTGTTACCCTACCTAACCCCAAAATGTCAAACCCATATCTATATTCATATTTATTAAAGATAATGTAATGAGCATGGGTAAGGTATATACCCAAAAATTACCCATGTACCCATATCCAAAAAATTACCCATTACTTTATACTTAAATTTAATTTATGAACCTAAAAATTGTCTATACCAAAATTAAATTTATATTAATGATAAACTTTTTTTATATAAAAATTATAAATATGTGAATGAAAAGTAACAACTAAATAATTTTCTTCATTAAAAATTAAGCTAAATTAATAAAATTAATAAAGTTATTATATTAGGACAACAATTTTTTTAAAATTGGAATAGCAATAGCAACAATTAAATATTTTTCATTAATAAAATTAACAATATTAAAATTAATAGTGGATTAAATATTTTTTATAAAAACAGTTAATAAAATTAATTTTGCTAATGAATAAACTTTGTTATTAAAAATTTTATTACTGAATGAAAAATTGAAAATAAAGATTGACTAATTTAAATTTAATGATTGAGTTAAATTAAATATAGGAAAAAATTTATTTTTTGTTATCGTATGCCAAATAATATTTTTAGTATATATTAAAAAAATTAGTATATATATTAAAAACATAAGTCCAATAAACTAGACCCAATGGGTCTTAGGTTAAATAGGGTAGGGTAGGATAGGGTTAGGGTCTTATCATTTTGAATATTTTAGAGTAGCATAGAATATAGGGTATTTTTGTTTGGGTATTTTAGGGTATGGGTGTGATTACCCTACCCATTTACAAGCCTATGATGGTGGCTGGTCTTGCAGTTGATACCCTACTAAATATATATAATCTTATCTCATAGCTAATTGTAAGTAACTATCCATGAGTGGGATAAGGCATGCAACTAGCCGTGCCTAACACTAGTTACTAGTGCAAGCCGATCAATCAAATCTTGGAGGAACAAGGATTTTCGTGTTTTTGCAAGTGGAGTAGCAAGGTTGGAGAATGAACAACAACTTAATTGCAAAGGTGTTTATTAATTCATTACCGCTCGACATTATACCTAGTATATCTACAACAATCACAAAATTTCTTAAATGATTTTGTGTTCGTTTGTTATCACCCTATATATAAGTGTTGCTCCTTTGTTAATAACCCACTAAGTCATTTGGACTTATAGTTCTTGTATTGTTTTCTTTCATTCTTTATCCCAGATAAGAACAAGTAACGAATATAGACTAACCACATGGCACATGAGGTACCAAACATAATGAATAAACATACAAATTGTAAATTGTTGAAGTACTAACACAGCTATGACAAATAGGTTGGAGGTACTAAGTGTGATCTATAATAGTTTGATAACAAGCTTAGCTATTGATGATTGTTAATTATGGGAATTAAGTGTTCTGGGTTCTGAAAGATTTACTTTCTTTTATTCAGAAAGCTTATGGTATAGAATGAGTAACACCTCAAACGGGCAGGTACCTCTAGAACGAAGTGTTACAATATACCCCGTAGGAGCCTTGTAATAGATTTACGCTGAGATGAGTCTATTGAAGATGCAACACCTCCTAGGAGGACTTATTGTGGGTTTATGCACTGTGACCATGTATCCTCGAGGGGGCCTTATGGGTGGTTTATGCCAAGATGATTCAATTAAAGCTACAACCACATAACTCCTAGGAGGCTTTTCAATGGGCTTACATGCACAACCATGTAACCCCTATGGGGGTTTGTAGTGGGTTTATGCTAAGATAATTCATTGAAGGTTCAATGATATATCTTCTAGGAGGATTTACAATAACCTTACATGCAGTGATCATGTGTCCTTCGGGGGCATATACATTATGTTTAAGCCAAGATAATGCCGGGCTAATGTCAATTTGGTTTATCATGACATATTGATTGAGGTGTATGCCTCTAAGGTCTTATTGTAGATGATGTGCTCTTGCAAGTCATTGTTATACAAAAAATGGCGATATATATAGAGAAATGTTAGTGTTCTTTATTGAAGCAACAAAAGAAACAACTTCTAATTTTGAAGTTTGGATTACCTTTGAATTATTCTAGAAGCACATCTGTTGCACCTGGAAAGGTGCATAAATCAATCTAGGTTGGAGGCTTTCTCCATCTCTATAAAGTGGGCTAACTTACTAAAGATGGTTTCTTCATTCTTAAGGGTTCCTTCTCTTACGATTTTCGTACTACATTGTTTTCTCCCTTTATGTGTTGAACTCTTGTGGCTTGTGGGTAGGCCTATAAATGGGTATCTAGGCCCAAAATATTATACTCACACCCATACTTATTAAAGATAATGTAATGAGTATGGGTAGGGTTTATACCCATAAATTACCTATGTACACATACCTGAAAATTATCTATTACTTTATACTTAAATTTAATCCATGAGCCTAAAAATTATTTGTACCGAAATCAAATTTATATTAATGATAAACTTTTTATATATAAAAATTACAAATATGTTAATGAACAATAACAACTAAATAATTTTTTTCATTAAAAATTAAATCAAATTAATAAAATTAATAAAGTTAATATATTGGGAAGGCAATTTTTTAAAAAAAAAAAATTGAAATAGCAATAGCAACAGTTGAACATTTTTCATTAAATAAAATTAATAGTGGAATAAATATCTTTTATAAAAATAGTTAATAAAATTAGTTTTGCTAATGAATAAAGTTTATTAATATAGAAATTAACTGTTTTTATAAAATTAAATATAGAAAAAGTTTTTGCTTTTAAACTGTTTTTATTAACTATATGTTTTTATTAACTTTTTTTAATTATATTAATTTAATTAGCAAAAGGTTTAATTGTTAATTATATTAATAAAGTTTAACTATTATATTAATAAAATAATTAATTTAATTAGCAAAAAAGTTTAAAATTAATTAATTTAAATTTAATTATTAAATTAAATTAAACATAGAAAAAGTTTTTTTATTTTTTGTTATCGTATGCCAAATAATATTTTTAGTATATATTGAGAAAATTAGTATATACATTTGATATAGGGTAACCTAACATGCCCAGCCTAATAAGCTATCAACTCTAGAGAGGGTTCCTAGACCTACTTAACATTCATAGCCCAATGGTGCTTCTGGACCTAGTTGGGCCGAGTTACTCAATCATAACCGCTTGGTCAAACAAATTGTTCTTGACTGCACCCAATAGGAGGCTTCAAGCTACTTTGTTCGTTCAGCCATTCCTCTGGTCAACTGCCTTGTCTAATTGATAATTGTCTACCAAAGTGCTCACTCCAGCACTGACTCATATTCTTGCTGCATTTAATGCTCTGATAGGCAATTTGCCTCTACATTAATGGCGCATGCCATCCTAGTACAATCTTTGCCACCAACTTTGGAAGCGAGGCACACCCCCAAAATACTGTCCACCTTAAAAAGTAGGAGATAATGACACTTGGAATAGTACCGAGATAGAAAATGACCAACAACCCCCATGTAAGGACAAGAGCCCTTTACACTTGATAGGGGCATCTTAAACATATCATTCACTAAGAGAAGACTATAAACACCTCACTGCCAGTCACCCTCCATGTATGCCATATACACTATAAGCTTTTACTCTGCTGCTCAATTACCTCATTCGACCAGAATTGACTTGAGCATCAGAGTATCTTAGCCGATGGCACCTCGACTAGTTAACATTGTTGTTGGTTACAGATCTCAACCCAAGAAAAATATCATTGTTGGATCATTCGACCTCCTTAGTCGGATCAACCCCAAACACTACCATACTCACTAAATATGACTTCAACCTCATCATTTTGGCGCAGTCTGTTGAAACCTTGAGATTACAACTGAGAAAATGGTGAACACTAGAAGAGTTGTATCTGATAGGGAGGATAATAAGAGGTCAACATCCCCACCTCCCCCTTTGCCCCAACAAAGTTTGCATGCCCCAAGCCCTAGTGCCCCGCAGGAGCAGTTGTAACGTTGACCATGCTTCTGCTAATACAGCTTATAAGTAAACAAATCTCTACCTAAATCTCAACTCAACTTTTTGTAGCATTGAACAGGCACATAACCATGCCAGCCCCACCTAACAGTGCAACTCTACAACTGCCTCCACCTGAGAAGAGGTCCTCTTGGGATAATCATGGTTTCCAGAAGTCCAGACAGCCACTAGCTAGAGAAGAAGCTAGCCCCAGGTGCCGCCAGGGAGAGAGAGGGCAACCAGAGCTAAATGAGGAAATTACTAACTCTATAGACTACCATGTTCAACCTAATCGAGCCCTGCAGCGCAATAGGGTTGAATGTTCCAGACATGACCAATGTGAAGATATTGGTGACCACAATCCAATGCATAGGGCTTGATTGGTTTGTTAAGCTAGAGCCCTCATTGATATACTCCTACGATCAGCTCTGTGATAAATTTTTGCACTAGTTCGCTAGTCAGTGAAAGGCAAAACTCCCTCATACTCATCTCCATACTATTAAGTAGAACGAAGGGGAGTCCCTCCATTACTTTTTTATAAGTTTCAACATAAAGGTCCCAAAGATCAATAACCTTATGATCAAGTTTCTAATCAACATGTTGTTCTTAAAACTCAAGTGCAAAAAATGTACTTATGCTATTGTGTGTGAGTGCCAACGATCAATGGAGAAATTGCTCCACATGGTAAAGAGATATATGATCGAGGAGTAGATGGACAAGCTAAAGTTCAAAAACTTTTAGGTTGACAAAAAGAAAAATAGAAAGAGAGATGACTAGAAACATAGAGAAAGGAGTCGATCTCTAATAAAATGCTTCCATGAGTATATGCCACTAAATACCTTAAGGAGAAAGGTCCTATTTGCAATCCAACATGACAATCTCCTCAAGAAATCGAGGAAGCTAACAAACACTAAAGTAATAAAAAAATTAAAGAAATATTGTCACTTTCATAAACAAAAAGGGCATGACATAAATGAATGCTTCAATTTCCAAGATAAAATTGAGGGGCTCATCAGGCAGGGTCATCTCAAAAAATATATAGCTATTGACGCACAGATTGAAGGAGGCAAAACCAACTGGACTCCCCATAGAGAAAGGCCAGTTAGCCCAAGGAGCAAGGACAAAGAAAAGAAACTAGCCCAAGAAGATTGCCTGCCCATTCGAGGAGTTATTGACATGATTGCGGGAGGTCCTACTAGTGGGGACTCAAAATCAGCAAGAAGGTAAACTTAAAGAAGGCTAGAGTCGACTAGAGCATTGCCCATCGAAATAACGTTCTATTTATCGACAAACATAAAGCATATTTCTTTCATTGCAGCAACTTGGCCCACCTCGAAGGAAAACAAATCAACCATAAAACTAATTATCCTATGGTAGTCTCCATTGAGATTGCCAACTTTGAAGTGAGGAAGGTTCTGATCGATAACTGCAGCTCAGCCAACATCATCTTTCTCTCCACACTGAAAGGGTGAACTTAGGGTAGCTGAAGTTTGAACCTGTGTGTACTCCTCTAGTCAGGTTTAGAGGGTCAGAAATCATTTTGGAAAAGTCCATCAATCTTTCAATGTCATTTGGGGAGGCACCCTGAAGAAGGACTCTAATGATCAACTATCTGTGGTCAACTCCCCATTCACCTATAATGTTATAATCGATCAACTAGCTCTCAATGATTTCCACACCATTGTGTCAACCTATCATGTGAAGATCAAATTCCTGACCCTGGTTGGCACAGGTGAACTGTTGTGTAACATCAAGAAAGCTTGGCAGTGTTACAATATTTCAATCAAGTCAAGTGAACAGAAGACTCGACCACAATTGAAGACCTCAGGGGATGTCCTTATAGTGTAACCTAAGGAGAGCCAGGCCAATAAGAAGAGAAAATTAGAAGATATTCTAGTGGTGCCTATTGGGGGATTTAAAATAGTCGAGTTGGAACAAGGGAACCCCGATAAGACTACTCAAATTAGGATAGATATGGGTCCATACTTAAAGTGTCTTATGGTCAATTTCTTGAGAAAAAATATCAACGTCTTTGTCTAGAAGGCATCTAACATCCAGGGAATCAATCTTAGTGTGATTGTACATCGCCTCAATGTTGACCCTTCCTATAAATCGATCAAGCAAAATATGAGGACATTTAATGCTGAGAAAAACCAGATCATCGAAGAGGAAGTCAGAAAACTCTCATATAGTTGAAATTTAATATCCATCTTGGCTTTATAATATTGTAATCATCCCAAAGAATGAGGGACAGTGGCGCACGTGTAATAATTTCGCAGATTTGAATAAAGTTTGCCTGAAGGATCCTTATCCCCTGCCTCGAATAGATTTACTAATAGATTCCACGGCTGGTTGTGAGTTATTGAGTATGATAGATGCATTCTAATAGTATCATCAGATATTCATAGCCCATGAAGATAGGGCAAAAACCTTTTTGTGGTTTCCAATGGAGTTTATTTTTTTTTTTTGGTCATGCCCTTTGGACTTAAAAACACAGGAGCAACCTATCATAGGCTAGTTAACTATATTTTCAAGAATAAAATAGGCAAGTCTATGGAAGTGTATGTTGATGATATGATCATAAAGACAGAAAAAGTCCAAAACAATTTGCTCGACCTCAATCACACTTTTGCAATATTGAGAATGTTTGGTCTGAAGCTTAATCTAAATAACTGTACATTTAGGATTCGAGAAGATAAATTTCTGAGTTACATGGCCAGTCAATGGGGCATTGAGGCCAATCTATAAAAGATTCAGGCTATTTTGGACATTACCCCACCTCGAACAGTCAGTCGTGCCCATGGTCAATGTTCAAATTTCTTAGCTGTTCAACTAGTGAGGGATCAAAATTTTAGGCTCATTGCCAAAGTTAACGAGTCAACAAAAGTTCATAATTGTGGCGGTTGAGTACTTTACCAAGTGGGTCAATGTGGAGACTATCCCAAAGATAACTAACGCAGCCATCAAGAGTTTCATCTGGAAAAAATATAATTTGTCATTTTGGCCTACCTAAAATCCTCATTTTAGACAATGAGACCCAATTCCATTGCAAAAGTACCAGAGGTTGGTACAAAGCTTTAGGAATCACCCAATATTTTACTTTAGTAGGTAACCCTTAGTCGAATGGCCAGACAGAGGTGATAAATAGAACAATCCTCGACCATTTGAAAGCTAAGATACAAGATATCGGGTCGAGTTGGGCTGATGACCTCTTAGAAGTGTTGTGGGCATACAGGACAACTGCTCGTATAGCCACAGGTCACAGCCCTTATAGTTTGGTCCATGGGTCCGAGGCAGTCATCCTTTCAAAACTCATACAACATACAGCTCAAGTGATTTATTTCCACCCGCTTAGGAACATATCAAAAAGAAAGTTCGACCCTGAGACTATCAATGAGTGAAGGCAAGAGACCTATAACACCATGCAGTGCTACAGGGCAAAGATGGTAGACAACTATAATAAAACGGTTAGGTTGCGTCACCTTAAGGTTGAAGACCTCATTCTAAAAATGGTGGAGGTGTCTAAGAATGTTGGCAAACTCGACCCGAAATGGGAAAGACTTTATGCTATTGTAAATGTATCAAAGAATAATGCTTACCGACTTACTAATATAGATGGGGATGAGTTTCCTCGCCCATGAAATGTCATTAACTTGAAGAAATTATACATATAAAAGCACATTATAATCATCATTGTATTCCATGATATAAATAAAGTTCCAGCAATATTGACACCATTTGTTTGTTTTGTCATAGTTGCATCTATCTTGCATCACTCCAAGTTTCAAGTCAATCTTGTAGTCGATGAAAAAGCAGTTTCACACTGCCACCCAAGTTTCAAGTCGATCCTGTAGTCGATCTAAAAATAGCTTCACACTACCAAATCAAAAACTCAAGTCGACCCTATAGTCAACCTAAAAACAACTTCAAGCTGCCACTCCAAATTTAAAGTCGACCCCATCGTCGACTCACGAGTAGCTTCACACTGCCAAATCAAATCTCAAGTTGACTTGCAAGCAACTTTACGCTGCCAGATCAAGTCTTCAGTTGACCTCATAGTATACCCAAAAGCAACTACGTGCAGCTAACTTAAGGCTTTTTAGCCCAAACTATACAATTAACCTAGTAGTCAATCAACAAGTTGACCATAAGATAATGAAAATTGACTATAAAGCTATGAAAATAAACTGTTGTATTTTGGCAAAACCATGTGTATCTCTCAATTTTAACCAAAATCAATGATAATGTTGTTGAATTTTCTTTAATTTTCTTGATAACTAACATGATTGTCAACTATTCATCCATACAATTATGATAGTACTATTACATTCGACAAGAAAGCTATGAAATTGATTTCATTCGATAAGAAAGATATCAAAATGATATTTCATTCATAGAAATGGTCATTACAATGACATTGTCCATTAAAAAAATAAAATAAAACAATAAAATAGCAACAATGAAGAAAGAGAGTCGAAAGATTAAGTCTAGCTCGACCTAGCACCTTCTGATCGAATGGCCTAGGCACCATCCTACGAGTCATGGTCGGGCTCCAACATTACTGATGCAAGCAGTAAAATGGCTTGAGCTGATTGTGAAGGCCCAGCAACATCACTTATGAAATTAGTTGAGCGCAGCACGACTGTGTGACATCGACCTGCCTATCCCTCATTTGGAAGGTAAGGTCCTCAGCAAAGGCGAACTCGCTCACCAATTCAGCTAGCCTGGCCTCAATCTTAGCCTATTTCTATTGGGCTTCCGTTATGGGTTCGACGAGAGCATTTATCGCAATATCCCTCTCCCTGGCCTCATCGATTGCGCCCTCCTCATATTTTGGGTAAGGCTGTAACTTTTCATCCAGGACAATATTTATTTTATCTTTATCTTCTACTCAAAAAATGTAGCCTAGATACTCAAGCTACTTTATCACCTTTCAAACGCACAGGGAGCATCATCGATGGATAAAACTATACGTACATCTTGCAAGGTCGAAGTCAACATGAATTATTCCACCACCTCCCGCTGCAGTGTGGGGAGCTATCAAGAGAAGGCTACATGAGCTTTCTCTAGCGCAACAGCATGACTGGCCAATCAACCAGAGGAGTCGCTCATCTGTATATCCAAGTAGGCCTTCTTCAGCACGGAGTCCATTCAACTCCTTTTCTTGACAGCCTCAACCAGCTACTGGTCTTTTACATTAAGTTGCTCTTAGAGGTCGGCTTCGTCTTTTGTTAGTTGGTCAACTAAGTGCTACTCAAGCTGGCTTACCTAAAATAAAGAGGTTATCAATAAATAATCACTAGTTGAAAGTAGAACAAGATGAAAAATAGTCGATCTTACACTTACCATATTGCAATGGTAGGCCAGAGCCCTGAGTGTGCCAACCTGACTCAAGCCCATGGATCTCCACTAGTTGGAGAAAAAAAGCTAAGTGACCATACACTTGAGCATGTCAGTGCTTGTTGTCCCCGATTGTATAATGGAGGTGGAATCAGTTACCTCTATGGTGAGGTTAAGTCCGAAGCAAGGTGATTATAGTTGGGGAATCTAAAATAGCACTTGCTCGTCATGTTTGCCAAATAATTCATAGCCAGTCACTGCCTTTTGCTTACCCTTGTTGCCCATTATCTTTTTGGGCACTGAACCTCCCAGCTAAGTCATTTGTCTTTTGCCCTGAACTATAGGGCTGCTTCAAACATGCTTCTTGTTCGGACGAGTTGGAGCATCTGTTCAATCTTAGGCACAATGGGGGTAATGGTCGAGCAGGTCATGAGTGCCAGCTTCACTATAGGGGCATCTCGTTGAGCAGCCACTAGACGACATTCATCATTCCTCTAGGCTCTTGCCAAAGCCTCTTGTCGACTATGGGCCATCACTTCTTCTCAATCTGCCAACAAAAGATAAAACAAAAATAATCAAAATCAAGTAGAAAAATAAAAATCTATAATTAACATAGTCAACAAAGATCTCTACCTAATCAATCACCCGCAAATAAGTCGAGCATGACTGGCAACAAGCTAGCTAGCACCAGCTATCTCTCCTCAGTTAGAATCGAGGTCTCAATTTGCCCAAGTTTGACTAGGTCCTGAACGAAAGTGTTGGGCCAACTAGGCGTTTGGTTCCCCAGCATTTCAACATGGCCCCTCCACCACCCTCTGGGAATATTAAACTCCCCAGGCCCTTGAACATATAGAAAATATTTTTTCCACACCTGACCATATGATGAGGAGAAGACTACTAGGAATTTTTTATGCAGACGTGCCATCAGATAACAGAACCCAAACTCTTCAATACTACCTGACTTCTAAGATATGGGCAAATGAAATAGATTAGAAAAATTGGCAAAAGAGACTAGCTGGTAAAATAGATACATTAGCATAGCAAAACTGTATATGGTGGTAAAGTAGTTAGGTAGAAGTTATGTTATACAGACCTTGAGGCCCCCCAAGAGGTTGACTATGGTTGGTGCTAAAGAAAATCTAAGGCCACAACTGAACCCCTTCTTAAACACCGTTATGCACCCCCATGAAGGTCGGTGCATCCTACCCTGGGGCCTAAGCACCAAAAGTTCATATTCATCTGGAATATGATACATCTCCCTAATTCGAACTAGGTCAGCAGGGAAAATCTTAGAGACTATTTCACTGTAATGGTCCAGAGTAAACAATTGACCATGCGATGCTGGCACTTCACTTCAGCTAGCATTGCCCCAAGAAGCAGCCCTTTCAATACTTGAGCTGTTGGAGGTTGAGCTGTCACTCGATGAGCTATCAGAGGTACTCTCAAAAACACTCCCAAATGCACTTTCATCTCAAACCTCTCCCTAAAACTGTACACTAACGGACCTAGTGTCCTTGTTATTTGACGCACTTGACATCATCACAAAGAAAAACAAACAAAAATAAAAACTTGGAGAAGAACTTATAGTTGGTAGCTTGAAAAATCTAAAATGTAGAAAGGATTAAAAGACTTTGAAAGCAAGAATTCGACCAAACTGGATTCAACCAAAGTGAAAAATAAATGTTTCTACCCTATCTATTTATAGACATTTGAATGCGGGAACCCAAGCCATAGTAATAATTGTACTGCCACCCCTTGGCACTTTATATACTGCATGTAACAGACGCATGAAATGTGCAAAACCCTGATTGAGTATTCAAAAATTCTAGTCGAGTATTCAAAAACCTCAATTAAGAGTTCAAAATCCTAGTTGAATACATATAACTATCATTTAGTTATCTACCCCTGCTCCTTCTCGTCAACAAGCTCGATCAGGACCGCGAGTAGGGAGGACTCAAGATATGCGGTAGCCCAATAGGTTCAGCCCAACAAGCTATCAACTCTACAGAGAGTTCCTACACCTACTAAACATTTATAGCCCAATGATGCTTCTGGACCATAATCGCCTAATTGAGCAGATTATTCTCGACTATACCCAACGAAAGGCTTCAAGCTACTTTGTCCATTCAGCCACCCTTTTGGTCTACCGCCTTGTCTGGTTGATAATTGTTGATCAGAGAGCTCACTTCGGTGTTGACTCATATCCTTACCGCATTCAATACTCTGATAAGCAACATACCTCTGCATCAATAGCGTGTGCCACCCTAGTACAGTCTCTGCCACCAACTCTGACAAGGAGGTGCACCCCCAGAGTACTGTTCAGCCTAGAAAGCAAGAGATGATGCCATTTGGAATAATACCGAGATTGGAAATGACCAACAACCCCTAGGCAAGGACAAAAGCCCTCTACACTTAATAGGGGCATTATAGATATATCATTCACCAGGAAAATGCTATAAATATCTCACTGCCAGTCACCCTCTCGATATGCCATATACACTATACGCTCTTACTCTACTACTCAATTATCTCAATTAACCAGAACTAACTTGAGTGTCAGAGTGCCTTAGCTGGAGGCACCTCGGTTAGTTTAACATTTGCTATTGGTTGCAGATCTTAGCCCAAAAAGAATATCACTATTGGATCATTCGACCTCCCTGATCGGATTAGCCTAAACACTACCTTACTCACTAAATACGACTTCTAACCTCATCAACATTAAAGGCATAAGTCCAACAAACTAGACCCAATAGGTCTTGTGTTAAATAGGGTAGGATAGGGTTAAGGTCTTATCCTTTTAGGTTTTTTAGGGTAGGATAGAATATATGGTATTTTTGTTTAGGTATTTTAGGGTATGGGTGTATGTGGGGTACCCTACCCATTTATAGGTCTACCTGTGGGGATGCTACAATAATGTGAGCCAATGTTTTTAAAATCAAATTAGATAAAGAACCGACAACGTTACTGGTTATTGGTTTAATTAGTTTGATTGGTTGAACCACTGGTTCGATCAAATGACATCATAATGATGTAAATATTATATTTATATATAATATTTTAATATTAACAAAAAATAAAATTTCCAATACTATAGAAAGAATATTATTTGACAAAAAAATTCAATTTACTTATTTTTAAGTATATTTTTTAGAAAAGAAAATACTATTCTACAATTATTTAACTATAAATAAAAAATAATGTTTCACATTAATTTAAGTAATCATTCGTTTCATACTTCAACTCCAAGTAAAAATAAATTCTTCTACACGAAATATTCAACATAATCTAAGAAAAATTAAACAAAATAAAATAAAAAATTAAACATAAGCATTCATATATCACTACCAATTCATTAAATTTTAAGAAAATAAATTCATATTCAAAAAATTACATGTCCAAAATCTTTAATCATCATCTTAAACTTATAATTTCTCTCTCTCTCTCTCTCTCTATATATATATATATATCATTTTTTTTTAAAAAATAATTTTTAAATTTTCAAAAAAAATAGAAAAATAAGTGAACTATTGGTCAACCGGTACCGATTGAACCAGTTTTGACTTGTTCAAAAGGTCATTGATTTTTATGCTTGAAGTGGACTAGATTGGCTTCCAGTCATTGGTCCAACCGGTCCGACTAGTTAGGTTCAGTCCGATTTTCAAAACATTGGTGCTAGCCTTCAATGTTAGACCTTTGCCTTCATCTACTAAGCAACTTTTGTGCTTCCTTCCATAACTATCTAGGTTGGCAACAATATATTTCACACCCTTAAGGTTGTTAGTGTGAATCTCCTTGGCAAAGCAGTGGTCTCTGATTGGTTCTCTTGTTCTTTGGAGAAGTCTTTTCCATTCGGTGTCCAACTGTGTAATGAATCATTAGTTTACAACTCTCCTCTCGGCCATATCCTTTCCTTTGGAGGTTTCCCAAGCCTAATTGAATTTTGTGTGCCTTTGATCTTATGGTTTTGGGCACCTTTTCTAGGATGTGTGTAATCCTTCTCAATTTTAAAAGCATCTCAAAACTTTCTTTTAACTCCCACAAACTTCAATGATCTCCATGATGCTTCTTCTGTCAATTGTCTTTTGATGGTAATGACTAAGCTAAGTAGCATCTCCTTTGTGAAGGTTCTAAGGGCAACTTGGGCTCCCTTAAACATAGTCAATAGGGTATAGGTCTGTTTAATGCCTCAATTAGTTGCCATTCTTGATCTTGTGTTTTGTCTCTAGGGTTCCCTCTCTAGCTTCAAAAGTGATTACCATATTATTTAGGATAATTATCCCCTCTTTGGGGATTTCTCCAATTCTGAGATTGTATCCATATGTCTTCACTTTTTGGTTGCTTGCTTCAATGGTTTCTTCATCAGATCTAACTAAAGAGGCATTAACTTTTATTGTTGGTATGAGCTTTGTTTAGTTACAGAGAGGTGTCATGGGTATGATGATTGCTATAAGTTCTCACTATCTATTGGGAATTTTCTCATCTATGAGCCGGCCAAGGAAACCAGGATTATCAAGACATCAATGTATTTGTCTCTTTTTATCTCTAAGTCTCCTTCCTTGAGGGTGACATCTGAAGATTAGGAGTGCACTTTACACATCCATAGAGGTAGTCTCAATGAATAAATTTGTATGTATCTGCTTTGTGATCTTCATGGGAGCTTTGGGACACTAAAGGAGTTGCCTTTTAAGGTACGCTAGTGATCATCGGTAGCAAATTGATTGTCAGCCGCATGGAGTTGTGATCCTCTTTGAGGTTGTGATCTTTGCTATAGCATCTTCCAATGATTCTCTGTACTCCAAGTCAAGATGGTCTTTTAGAAGTTTCCTTCATTGCCTGGCAACAACTCCTTAGGGTATCCTTGCTGGATTGGTCTTTCAATCTCATTCTTCACATGGTTACTTCCTTTGGCAATTCACCTTTTGTTGTGATGAAAAAGCTAATGCTTCTCCAAACTTTGCATCTTTGATTGTCCACTATCCTTTTGGGTGTCTTTGGGGTTGCTTATTGCAAGGTATCCCTTCGCCTTTTGGAATTGTCCATCATCTCATGTGGTTCTTCAAACTTTTGAATCACTTGATTGTTAGAATCTCAAGCTTTAATGTCGGCATTCTAACAATCAAAAAGGTGGACAATTCCCACAAAGGTGCCAAGATGTTGCTATTCGAAAACAAAGTTAGGGTCCTTTTTGGAAATCAAAAAGGTTTGAAATTCTTTTTCTCTAAAATGCAGTGAGTGTTGAGGATCTCAGTTCTTGATTTTTTGTAAAGAATTTTTCATATTCAGTTTGACTTTGGAGCTTAGTATTTATAATATATATATATATATATATATTTTTCCTTTGTAGGCTTCGGTCTACTAGGATGTGGGTTTAATCAATTGAACTCTTTAACCCTTTTATTAATTAATTAATTAATTAATTGAATTTTTTAAATTCATTTTTACTTTTTTCCCCATAAAATTTAATTTTTTCATATCAAGTATGTATTCAAAACCTCTCCTTTGTAAGAAAATAATGATCTCACTTTAACCAACTTACTAATAATCTTTTTTGCAGTTTTAATTCTCCTTAAAAGTAGAGAAAACCCAAACCCTTTTGATCGACTCATTTTTGCAGTTAGGGAGGATCCAAAGCCAAGCCCTCAGCCGTCCGAGGTCGGGTGAACCCCACAAGCACAGGTCAAATAGTTCCACCTTTCGCCCAAGGAAGGAAACAGACTTTGTGTATGAATGTCGGTTTAACATAATATTATTGATTTTTGATCGCTCCATTTTTCGCTTAAGAAGGAAAAAGGCTGTGTGTACAAGTATCTATAATATTCATGATTTTTTACTTGAAGACGGATTGCACGAGGTAAGGGGCGTTTTGGTAATAGAATCTGTGCACAGGTGGCAAAAAGCCAATGGTTGAGAAGTACGTTTGGCTGCTAATACAAGTTGCACTATAAAAAATTACAAGTGCAATTCTATTTTATTTTACATTATAGTCCAATTATTATTATTTTATAAAATGACCAAAATATCGAATGATTGAAAAACCGTGACACACAGCTTCAACCCCACAGACAACCGCCTCTCTTGCATTTTCTTTTGTTTTTCTTTTTAATTTCCTCTTCATACCATTCTACATGTAATAGTTATTAATTGAATGTATCACATATAATTTTTTTCCTAAAGATTGAGACTCCATGAACGAGCTAGTATTACTAACATAATAACATCAAAACCGATAAGATTCAAGTCTAAATCCGCCGCATACTAACAACCCTAATATTATAGTACCTTATCAATTATATTAAGATGATGTTTAAATAAATCTATAAAATATGATTTGAGAGCTTATATGCAGTGGAAATGCATTTAATAATTTTTTTTTCACAAAAAAAAAAACCTCTTATTAAATTCCTAAAATAAAATATTATGAACTTATAAACTCTTATACAAATAAATAAAGAATATCCAATTTAATTTGAAAATCTTAACAAATTAATTTAATTTTAACTATATCAATATCAATATCAATCACAAAAATGACATTACTAACATCTTATAAATTCAAAGATCTTATTTTATCAAAATACTTTAAAAACTTATTTTTTTAAAAAAAAATAAAACATTTTATAAACTAAATAAACATCGTATTAAATATAAGAATTTATCAGACCTTTTAAACAAATTTAGCCAAACAATAATTATCGAATTAATTAGAACTTTAAATGAAAATTGATAATCAAGCCAAACTAGTTCCACCATCAAAAGGACCATAAATCCGTTCAATAGGTTATAGGTCAATTAGGAGTGTTCATTCCAAAAGGAAAAAGGCGGAGCAGGCACATCACGATGAACTTTAAATGATTTCCTGTTATGCACATTATATCTGACTCAACTATTTTGCCCTCTTTTTCTAACCACCAAAGATCCAAAAATATTCAACTATCTCAAAATTGTCTCTAATCATCAAAGATCCAAAGGAGCCACCTGTCAAGTGAGGCAATCCAAGGAACCTGCATATTCATAACAAATCTAAGCAGAATAGATCCTAATGCATGATTTGGAGAACCCAAGATTCCAGCCAAAGGAAACCAGTTACATCCATGGAATCAAAGTGGCAACACCCGAGACCAAAACCCAAAACAGCGCATGGAAGACTGGCCGTCTTCTAGGGCACACTTTGGAACATAACATCAACAAAAGTCGCATAAAAAAGCTACGTAAAACCTAGTTGATAAATACTGTGTTTCTGCACAAGGTAGCAATGGCTCATTGGCCTCAACAGAAAAACATAGAGTTGCGGACGTTCTCCTTTAGCTTAGGCATTGGCACGACAGCTGGAGCACCACCACCAGGAGCAGTCCCATTGTGGCTAGATGATGTTTCTGATGTGTCTTCAAACTTCATCCATTGGCCCAACTGAGTGGCAGCCAAGTGAGCATAGCAGATAGGCGCAACTACAGATTCAACACACAGAGCAGAGTAGAATTGGACAATCAGTGAAAGTAGGACAGCAGAAATAATGATAAATGTTAAGAGCCACACAAAAAGGTTTCATCAA
>JACGDI010005381.1:287293-332637 GCA_014898725.1 Jacaranda copaia
CCCCCCCCCCCCCTCCCGCCCAACCTAAGATTCAAATATAAGATATATAGTCAACTGTTACGAGTGACATTAAACTCTATCAAGCGGTAATGTGAATGTTAGGTATCTAACAATGGAATTGCTCTATTAAACTAGCTAATACCGTATAATCTTCAAAATCAAACACAGCCTTAAAATATGATAATGAAGTAATTTAATAATTAAATTATTTAAATTTAAACACTAAAATATACGTTCAAATAATTATATATACTAGCAATTTTGACACATTCAATACTTATACTAAAATTTTATAGTATAAAATAGCTATCCATTTACATTTTATTTATTCCTATAATTTTAATAGTTTAAATGCATTTATTTAAATTTTCTATGATAAGTAAAAGAGAAAAGTTTAACATAGAAACAAAATAAAAAAAATTAACAATTGGAGAGAAGAATATTAAAAAAGAAAAGAAAATGGTTGCGTAATGATAAAGTTTAATGAGGGTATTTTAGAAAAATTATCGGAAAACATACCAAATGAGGATAGATGCTTTATATATAATATAGATATAGTTGTTACAGTACATACATATACTTATTAGATGATATTTAAATATATTTTCGTGTATTTTATATACTTATATATAATTATATATATAATTGTGTATATACTAACTAAATTATATGTAAATAATAAATATATAAAATAGTTCATACCAAAAATATATATAATATTTATGCAATATAATATTAATATAATATCTTGCGGTATTATCTTAAAAATCACATTTTTGTAAATTTATTCAATGATTTGGTTATGAGATAAAATCTTTGATACAACATGGAAATAAAGTGATGTCCCTTTTGATAGATAACTGAATGTTGGTTTGTTTTCTCTTGAATGCGCATGGAGAGATCTCTACTTTTGAATGTTAGGAGTGGAAATATGCTAAGCTAAGCTAAACTTTGGCTTAAATAGGACAAGCTTATTATACAAATGACAAGCCTTAACCAAGCTTATTATCTATGATAAGCTTTTTTAGGCTTAAGCCTAGCATTTTAAATAATTTTTAAAGCCTTAATATGGCCTGAAAGCCTAGCTAAAAGCCTATTTTTTCCTAATATTTCAATTAAATAAATCTAAATTTTTAAAATGTTTAAACTTGTAAGTTGTAACAATGCAATAATCAAAATTATAAAAAATAGATACATAATTACGAAAATTCAAATATAAGTATAAAATAATACCATTTCAACCAAAAAGTAATATTAAAAAACATAAAGGATTTTTTAAAAAAACTAATTAATGAAATCATCTGCAATATTAATTAGTAGTAAAGAAGGTAAATAAAAGAATAGAAATATCTAAAAAGTAATAAAATTAAGTAATCTTATATTACCTTATTATTACATAATATGAATATAATTATTTTATATAATTGAGCTATTGTGTGTATATATATAATATTATTTATGATTTTGAGATTTGGATTAGACAAATTTGAGCAATCATGAATGAATCGTGGAAGCGGTGGGCGATGAGACACAAATATTTTCTTAGTTTTTAGTTTTATAAATTTTTTAAATAAGGTTGAATGATTCCTTGAAGCATTACTAAGATTAACACTTCAGTAGTAATAGTAATAATAATATTAATAATAATAATTTGTAGAAATATTAAAATATAAAATAATTCCATTTTTGATATAAACAACAATTTTTATCAAGTTTAGTTGAGTTAAAAGTTTTATAGAAGTCTTTACTATTAAAAATTAGTAATGAGATAACTATGTTTTATTACTATTATCAATTAATGATAAATTTATATAAATTTATAATAATAATATTAAGCAACAACAAATTGATAAATGATTCAAAATAATATTTATGTTGTTACCATATTAGTCAACGTATGTATGCGATAGTAATGATGACTTAGATAC
This sequence comes from Jacaranda copaia, assembly GCA_014898725.1. Taxonomy (NCBI): domain Eukaryota; kingdom Viridiplantae; phylum Streptophyta; class Magnoliopsida; order Lamiales; family Bignoniaceae; genus Jacaranda; species Jacaranda copaia. The sequence goes on from JACGDI010005381.1 coordinate 289,222, forward strand.
AATTAATTTATTGTAAGTATTAAATTTATATTATAGTTATTATTATAAAATAAAAATTATTGCTACTTAACATATTTTGTTATTGAAAATTTTGACTTAACTTTTAATATTACATTATTAATATTATTTTTTTAATATAAAAAAAGGATAAATCGGCCAGCCGGTTAGGCTTTGTAAGCTTTTAAAATAGTCTAAGCTTAACCTATTTAGTTAAAGTGATTATTTTTGAAGCCTTGACCTGGCTTTTTTATTAAATAAGCCAGGCCATAGGTCCCTGACGAGTAACTTGACCTATTCCCATCCTTGTTGAAAATTCTTGAAAGTTTGTGGTTCTTTTGCAAATAATTTATTGTTCCCAAATTTTTTGGGGCTTGGTATTTATAATTTTTGTCTTGATGGATTTAAGCTCATTAGGATTTTTTTGCCATTCTTCATGGACTTAAATTGTCTTTGGGTTCTCTATCCCTTTTATATAATTAGTTAATTTAATTTATTGGGTATATTTAATTTACCAAATTGCCTTTACACTACAAAAAATATTATATTAGTGACAATATAAAAATTATCATTAATGATATGTAGTGAGTGACAATTACTTTTATTTTGTTACTAATGATATTTTTTAGATAACAATAATTATTGTTTTGTCACAATATAACTCATTAGTGAAAAAAGCTAATATTTTAAATTGTCACAATTAATAATTAGTGACACTTCTATAGAAACAACTTAGTGACAAAAAAACTCTTCATAAAATTTTTATTGTCACTAAGTTATCACTATGGGGATATTACTAATTGTCAATAGTAACAACTTAAATACTATTATTGTCACTATTTAGTTAGTAAAAATAATTAAGGTGATAAACAAATTTTTTTTGTCACTTAATATATAGAATTAGCAACAACTTTTATATTGTTACTCATTATTTTGTCACTTACTTTGTGTGTGTGTAGTGTAGTGTTATGGTCGATATTATCCATATCATTAAGTCGCCTACTTTCAATAGAAAATTTTTAATTTCATTTTGAAAATATATTATCATGCAACATGAAAATGAAGTAAGGTATTTTCTGATAGATAATAGAATATTAGTTAATTTCCTCTAAAACACGCACTGAGAGATCTTTGCTATCTAGAGTTCTTGAAAATTCACAGTTATTTGACAAATAATTTCTTGTGCCTAAGTTGTATTGTGGACTATGTGTTTATAGTTTTTTCTTGTTGGGCTTAGGCCCATTAGGACCTCGCTATCCTCTTTCATGGGATTAATTTGTTCTTATGTTCTCTAGCTCTTTTGTTCAATTAATTGATTTAATATATTGGGCCTTTTTGTGTTATTTTACTAATTGCCCTTATGTTATTAATCATCCACATAATCAAGCACTCCTATTTAGAATTTGCCTCTCATTCTCATATTGAAAGGATAACATAAGGTTTGATTTTAATGTTTTACCTTATTTTATGTTTCAAAAATAAAGACTATTAGTTTAATTGATTTTTCATGACAAAATTAAGTGTGCAACTACATTTGTTGAAAGACTTGGTAAATTTTTTTGTCATATTCACCTAAGGACTTAGATGAGTAACATCCCTTAAATGTTTAAAGACTTAAGAAAGTCCTATGTCGTAATCATCTAGGAACTCAGACAAATTTTGAGTGCAACTATAAAAGATGAGAAGTCGAGGAATAGGAACTAAGTCCTATCATTTCAAAGTTGATTCAAACTTCATGAAATAGAGGGAATAGCAGCAAGAGCCTCTCAGTTAAAGGAGTCATTGGCTGTCTCTAGGTGACTGCCAAGGTGGCCATGAGGTGGCTGCTCGAGTTGAATGATAGAGATCACGTTTACTTTAGTGTTAGGGTGATTAGCCCTTTTCCAAGTTATAGGGTTTCGTCAAAAGTTTACTCTCCACAAGGGACTTAGAAAATTTTTCCTCGGAGGCTTCATCCTTGGAAGATGATCTTTTAAGATCATCATTAGGGATGTCGAGGCATTAAGGATGTTTGTCCAGGATACACCTTTTGTGAGTGACTTAGAAACCATCATTCATATGGTTTATGTTTGTACTCATCTAGCAGCTAAGAAAAAGTTTTATGTTGCCATCATTTGAGGGCTTGATCATGCTTCACAACTTATATTTATCCAAAAGTCTATGAGAATTTTGTCACATTTGTTTAAGGACTTAGATGCATTTTAAGCACAAAAGAGTGAGATTTTGGAAGATAGAACCCTAGTCGAATTATGATCGAAGTAAAACTAAACTTCGCAAAAAAGAGAGTCAAAGAGACTGGGCAGCGTCGAAAGTGCTGCTGTAACGGAGGTGTTGGTCGCCCTAGGAATTGACAAATATATATGTGTCTTGGTGGGCACTAGCCGCATTGGGCGTCTTTGTTGGTTATCAGCATCTTTTTGTGTATTTAAGTTGAACGTTCTATCACAATTAGTCATGTATCTATCTCATCAACGTAGGACATAATTAAACTTAAGAATCATTTACCCATGGTATCAAAAACTACACATTTAATTTATTTTTAATACTTGTTTAAGTCATGAAATTGATGATCAACAATTTTAGCAATTTCATGATTGTTCACTCAGTTTTCTTCTCCTTCTCACACAAATCAATTGACAGCTTTAATGGGATAGTAATATCAAAATGTAAAGTGGAGAGGGAACCTAGCCAATATATATATATATATATATAAAAGATAAAAAATTATAGAGCCCTCCCATCACAAGCTTTTAAGATTAGATCTACACCAGCTATCACACCAAGCCTGTTAACATAAAAGGCCTTAACAATATTAGGTCAAAATAATAGGCCATATGGATCATGTTTCATTAACTGTATTAATTTAGTCCCTTTTATTTATATATATAAAAAGATCCAATTAATAGAAATTTACATATTGGAATAGAACTCTAGTTATGAGTTTAAATTTGAAAATTAAATATTATTTGAATATTTTATTTAAAATAAAATAATTGTGTAGGATTGAAAAAGAGATGTATCTGGATATTATATTTTTGTGTTAAAAGTCGTATAAATGAGAGTAGAGAAAAATAGAGTGTGAAAATGGAAAAAAGGTGTAAGAATATATTTGGAAAAATACATTGAGAATAAAAATATTGGAAGAGAAGTTGATAGTTTTCTTTTTTTATTTTCTAGACAAAATGAAAAGAGTAGGTGAAAACAAAACTAAACAAGGGCTAGTTTGTTTTCATTTTCAAATCTCATTTTTACATTTTTTACTATTTAAAAATTGAATTGAAAAAAAATATTTTGTGACGTATCTAAATGCTTTGAGAATTTTACAAAAATTTGACTCGCAAAAAAATCCATGAGTTGAAAAAAATAAATTTTTTTAGATAGCTACAGGGTGCCAAGCAAGCTCTCGAAAAGCCATGTGTTAGCTCATATGGCGTTGAGTTGAGGGTTTTCGAAGTTTTATTTTTGAAAAAAAAAATTTGTGACGTATCTAAATGCTTTGAGAATATTTTACAAAAATTTGACTCGCAAAAAAATCATTTGGTCATATTTAAAGAAAAGAAATACAGTAATCAGGCAAGACTACCAACATAATTTGGTTCAGTAAAATTATTAATATTTGATCATGGTGGTGATTGTATCTTTCATCAATACAAGATCTTCCTTGGTCACATATATAGCAACTCCACCAACATGGATTCAAACATGGTGGTGTAGCAAGAAGTAGCATCTAAATATGACCCCAAGAATTTGTGTTGTTTCATTGTTGGTCCTCCTATTTTCTTGTAAGATACGAATTTCTAAAATTATCTGAAATCCCAAGAAAATTTGATTTTCTTATAAGATATGGGCCTTTTGAGCAGTAGGAAATCCTAAGAAAATCCATGATTTTCTCGTAAAACATCGATTTATGAAATAATATGAAATACCAAGAAAAATTAACTTTAAAAGAAGCCATGCATGCCTCATTCAATACTAAATTGCAATATGGTGTCATTTATGAAACATACCAAACTCTCAATACTAATACCTAATCTCAAGATACATATCAAGTGAGATATAACCACAAAATGTGCACATAATTATAAAAAATATATCAACAATTTAAAAAGAATCTTGCATTAAAACAAATGGTTTAATGTAACAAAATTCAGTAAAGAAACATATCTAACTTAGCTGAATACATCAAAAGACTTAATTACACCCATATGTTCTACATGTCATTTGAAAATCATAGGTCTTAATACCTAGGTTAAATGATCTACAAGCATAGAGTTGGTATCAACATGCTCTATCATAATAGGGCCATTTTTAACCAAGTCCTTTACAACGAGATATTTAAGCTCGGCATGTCTAGATGCGCTAGAGGACTTATTGTTACTTGAAAAGAATAGGGCAACAACATTATCACAATAAATTCTCAATGGCCTAGAAATTGAATCAATAACTAAAAATCCTAAAATGAAGTTCTTTAGCCATTCATTATGTGCGGCTGCTCCATAATAAGCAACAAACTGAGCCTACAGGGTTGATGAAGCGATAAGTGTTTGCTTGACATTTTTCCATGAAATAGCTCCCCATGCTATTGTAAAAATATAACCTAAAATAGATCTCAAGTCATCAAGACAACCAACAAAATATGAATCTAAGTGTCCAATAACCTTAAGATAATCAACTTTTCTGTATATGAGCATAAAGTCTCTAGTTTTCTTCAAATATCTCAAGACTTTCTTTATAGCCGCTCAATGTTTTTGTCATGGATTAGAGGGATAGCACTCAAGAACACCAACAATGAAGGCTATATCAGGTATTCAAGCCTAGTACAGACTTGTGCATACATTAGGCTACCAATAATGCTAGAGTAAGGAATATTTTTCATAGACTCTTGCTTAAGTTTGTTCTTAGGGCACTATGCAATACTAAGTTTATCACCTTTCACAATAGACACATCACCAAGTTTATAATTCTACATGTTAAATCTAACCAAAACATGATCAATGTAACTTACTTGAGAAATTCCTAACAAGTTTTGAGTTCTATCATGATGGATCTCAATTCCAAGAACAAAATATGCTTCACCAAGATCATTCATATCAAAACTATGACATAACATTTGTTTACTCTCATGGAGCAAAACTTAAGTCACTACTAGCAAGTAAAATAACATCAACATAAAGCACCAAATATATGAATTTGCTCCCACTAGTCTTGAGGTAAATACAATGGTCCAACTTATTTTCCTCAAAACTTAATGAAGTCACTACCTTATCAAACTTAAAGTACTATTGCCGAGAAGCTTGTTTAAGGTCATAAATTGACTTATTTAGCTTACACATTAGTTGTTCCTTTCTTTCTTGAATAAAACCCTTGGGTTGAGTTATATAAACTTCTTCATCAAGACCGCCATTAAGGAAAGTTGTCCTAATTCCATTTAGTGGAGTTCCAAATAAAAATGTGTTACTAAACTTATAACAATCCTGAAGGAAACAGGATAGAAGGTGTCACCATAGTCAATTCCAACTTTTTAAGTAAAACCTTTAGCTACAAATCTAGCTTTAAACCTTTCATTCTTCTATTTTTAGTCTTTCTTGGTTATAAACACCCATTTTCAACCTATAGTCTTTCGACCTTAGGGCAGATCAACTAACTCCCACACATTATTCCCTTTCATTTGGTGAGTTTCATCTTCCATAGTACTAAACCAAAAGTTTGATTGAGGACTATACATGGCATTAGAATAGCTAATAGGATCAATTAAAGGACTACATCATAATCACTTTTCAAGGGATACACATAGTAGTCCTCAGGAATTGCTGGGCATGTCTCTCTAGTAGAATGTTTAGGGGGCATTTGATAGATATGAATTTGAGGCAGATCAATATTCAAATTGGCCTCCATATTAGCATTAGGTATAGCTACTTTTCATGAGGATTCTTAATTTCATGTGCAACGGGTAAGGAAAGTGTAACAGATTCAATTGGATCATCAGCTAATATAGAATAAGAACATTTACTTTTGTCAGATACATCATGCTCTAAGAACTTAGCTATTTGAAACTCAACCACTCGAGTTCCACATAAAGGACAAAAGAATTTATATCCTTTAGAATGATTTGGGTACCCAATGAAGTAACCACGTGTAGATCTAAGGTCAACCTTTTTCTCAAAAGGGTTATAAATTCTAACCTTGATAGGACATCCCCAAGCATGTAAATGATTTAAGTTAGGCTTCCTACCAACCCACAACTTAAAAAGTGTTTTAGGAACTAATTTGGTAAGAACATGATTAAATAGAAATTCTTATGGCTTCACCCTAAAGAAATTTACGTAACTTACTTTGATGTTGAAATTTTATTAGGATAAATTATAATTTGATAGCCCAAATAAATTGGTTATTAAATTGGATCCCAAGTTAAAGTCCATAATAAATTTGGGTTGTACATAATGGGAAAATAAATTATAGAAGTTTTATTTACTTTTGGATTAGCCGATTGGCTCAAAATGTATATAATTTGGTCCATTAGTAAATTAAACACATCTCAAGTGGTATTCAAGCTCAAGGGGGAGATTCAAGTTTCAAGCTATCAAACTCTAATTTGTACCTATAAAAAGAGGTGCTGGAAGATAGAACACAAAAAATCAAGAAACACACCAAGAAATTCAAGCATCAAGCTCTTAAGTCCGTGCTCTTGCCACGAAGAAGTGCTACAACCACATGGGTTTTGCATCTTCTTCAAAAGCATTAAATTTTGAAGACCTTGATATTAACATAAATAATTGATTTCAAGGTGGTTGGTGATTTCATTCACAAATTTAGGAAGGAATTACACATTCGATTCAATAACAAGCGTCAAGCCCTTGAATCAAATTTCAAGTAAAAGAATTAGAGGAATTAGTCTTCAATTGTGGAGATATTTTCAAAGATTGTATCCAATTTTTATTTAAATTAAATATTAAATTTATCCATATTTTTCTTATTTGGTACTTATTTTTTTAGACCTGAAATTTGTGTGAACAAATTTATAGCATGCCTAATAGGACTATCTTTGCCTGTCATTTTTTTCTCTTATATCAAAGTTCAAGTTGTTATTTCTAAACTCTCCATGAAACCCAAGAATAATCAAATCACTATTATAAATCAGACAGACGTTATGGATATTATTGCTGTAGCTGGTCAATCCTCTACTAGGTGCAAGATCGTTGATACTACTCCATTAAATAACTCAAACTCAGCAATTCCCATAAAGATTAAGTCTAAATCATCTTTTTTTGCTATGTTGCTTGCTCTAGTAATTGAAACAACTACAATGGATGAACAACTTGCTCAAAGGCTCAAGCCATAGTTGATCTTCAGAAGATTATGGAAGACAAACCTCCATATCACCCAATTAATTAACCAGTTAGTGTACTCAAATGTTAGAGAGTCTAGCTAGAATCATTCATCTTCCTCAAATCATGTTGAAAATGAGAAGTAAATTAATAAGGTACCACCCAGGCATTACTCGATGTAGAAATCTAGTAACTCTACAACATATGTTGCTGCACTGTTTGTGCAACAATTGCAAGAGATGATAACCAATACTATCAGAGCTCAATATGGTGGACCTTCATAGAATTCATTTGTATGCTCAAAACCATATGCTAAGTGGATTGATTTATTGATGATGCAGATAGGTTACCAATCACTAAAGCTCCAATAGTTTGATAAAAAAGGCAATTCAAAGCAACATGTTGCCTATTTTATGGAAATATGCAATAATGTAGCAATTGATGGTGACCTCCTCATAAAGCAGTTCATGAGATCTCTCAAGGGAAATGTATTTGATTAGTATATTGATTTGGAGCCCTAGTCTATTGATAGTTGGGCAGTAATGGAGAGGGAATTTTTTAACAGCTTCTATAACACTCCTTGTACTATGAGTATGATCGAGCTTACCAATGTAAAACAATGGAAATATGAGCTTATCGTTTACTATATCAATTGTTGGCATGCGCTAAGTTTGAAATGCAAAGACAAAATTATCAGAAGTTTTAGTAATAGAGATGTACATCCAAGGGATGCATTGGGGACTTCTTTATATCTTCCAAGGAATCAAGCAATGAAGTTTTAAGGAATTGGTCATCATTGCTCACGGCATAGAGTTGAGTATTGCAAATCATAAACCTACTTTTTCAGTTGATGATCAAAAGAAAGATAGAGAAAACTCAAAGAGGAAGGAGAAGTTTACAAAAAATAATGTGAAAGAGTCCACAACAATTAAAGCTGTTCCTATCAAAATTTATGCAAGCAATAACAAAGGCGAAAAGCCTAATCAACTTATACCAACTGAAAAAGCATCAACCTATGCTGAAAGAGTTATAGGAAAAAGAGTACCCATTCTCTGACTTTGATATCTCTTGAATCTTTAATGAGTTATTAGCATGAATGATGATCGAGATGCCAAAGTCTTACATCCTGATAAAGTTAGGGAAGTGAATGATCCTAAATTCTATAAGTATCATCAAATTACTAGCCATCTTATAGAAAAATATTTTGTGGTTAAAGAGAAATCATGACGTTGGTAAAAGATGGAAAAATTATCTTTGATACCGAAGATGTGACGTATGTAATTGTTGCTAGGATTGCTACTATGATAAATGTCGTTTCCAACTAGAAAAATTTTCTTTCCCTACTCATGGGGGCATCAGGGATACTTTAATTTAGAAGTATAGATCCAATCTTATTTGTAGCTTTGTCCACTAACAAAAAGAAAAAGTTGGATACAAGCTCCATTTTTGAAATTGAAAATGATAGTGAGTGGATTCCTTTGACACATTGGCGAAGGCAAAGGCACAAATGTTCACCAGCTTCATCCATTACTCTTAAAGAGATAACATCTCACCAAATGCCCCCAATAAAAGTTAATGAGAGATATGAAAGCTCTTCATGTCAAGCTGAGAAAGTTGAGAAGAAGTTATTGGTATCCGATAACTCTAAGAGACTTTTTTTCCTGCAAAATTTTTTAAGCAGAAAGTCAAAACAACATTTACTGCATCTTGCAAAGTGAAGAGCTGACATTTTGCTTTTGTTATGCTCTTATTACATTTACTGATTAAAATTTCTTGCTGGGATCAAAGCCTTACAACCAATTATTCTTTGTTTTTGGATTTATGCAAGATCAAAAAGTTAACCGCATACCTGTTGACGGTGGATCAGCGGTTAACATCATGCCAAAATCTATTATGAAATAATTGAGAATGACAAGTGGGGACTTATCTCATAGTCGCCTGATCATTCAAGGTTTCAACTAGGGAAGCCAACGAGCTATTGGAATGTTTTTCCTAGATCTTATTATTGAAGAATTAAAAGTGGATACTTTGTTTCATGTCATTGATGCAAGGACTTCTTACCACTTGCTGCTAAGAAGATCATTACTTCATGACAGTGGAGTGGTTCCATCTACCACTCACAAATACCTCAAGTATTCAAGGAATGGAGAGATAATGAAGGTTGATGTTGATATAAAACTATTTGCTAAGGCAGAATCATACTTTATGGTTGCCAAATTGTTTTTAGAGCCAAAGTTAGTGCAGAAAACATTGTCTTCAAAGTTTTTGATCAATCATCCTATCAAGGGATGGAATACATATTGAAACTTATAACTTTAGATTTTGATGTTGAAATGTCCAAGAATTTAGTTATTGTTGAAACCTTGGCAAGTAATGTCGTAGAATTCAAAAGTACCCTTGATCTACTAGTATTTTGGTATACCTTTTGATCGCATTGAAAAGAAGAACATAATTCATTTGAAGCATACATTTCATTACTGCACAATAAGAAAGAACAAACAAAAAAAATAAGATTTGATGAGTATCAAGTTATGAGAAAAGAGTTAATCATGCTAATTGTTGGTCTGAGCTGAAGGTCTCAGTTGAATTTTCTTTTAATGGAACCCAACATTAGAAGTTTCATAGGACATTTAATCTAAAAGCCTACAATCTCTTGGCAAAGTCTGGATACAACTTCTCCAATTTGTCTAAGCTAGAGCAGTTGAAACCTGAGTTAACTGGAGAAAAGATCCGTGGCCTCAGCAAAACACAACAAAAATTATAAAGCTAAGGGTTTCGTGTTGATTAGCTAAGGATCAGCATGGGATTTGCTCTAAGTGAGCCAATCAGAGCATGTGTGAGAAAAGTACATCAATGTCCAACATATCATAGCTAAGAAAGATAAAAATAATGGAACTCAAAAGTTAAATGATTGTCGTATCTCTATATTTGATTGGTTGAGCACTCACACCACCCATTCTTTTATCTTTGCAAGACTTGGTTAGAATCCACCACTTTGTAAATAACCTACTACAAGGCATCGGCCACAAGGTTTGGTCTTCAATTAACTTGGAAGTAATATTATAGAAAAATTAAGGAAAATAAATAACTGTGATGAGACCGACATGATGGAGTTGAGAATTAAAGGTTAGATTATTTGCTTACCTCAACTGAGTGAAGCTAAATCCTCGATCTTGATCATCAATATGATGGACCAATGAAGATAATGTGATGTACTATGAGACATCTATCTAATGAAGATGTTTGACATAAGGATAAAATGAAGATTATTATGTGCTCTAATTATATAACTATTGTAGAAAGGCTATGCCTTTAGTATCTTAGAGAATTCAATAGATTGATGGTGGGTATCTTTGTGCAAGCCACAAGCTATCCTTAGTGGAGAACGATGCTTATCCTTATTATGAAAGCAAATGGAGTTATACAATGGAGAGTTATATTCAAAAGGTAGAGGTCATAGATAATATGCATTCTATGATGAAGAAGATAATGAGTTGCACTCATGTCATCATGTTGTTATTAAAGAACTGTGGAGCTTGCAAGGTAGTCTTACCTTAATAAGAAGGTATATATAAAACCTTGCTGGAATGTGCCAACCATTCAATCACCTTATAATGAAAGATGCTTCTTTTAGATGGGATAAACGATGCCAAATTGATCTTCAAAGAATAAAGAAACATATCTTAAATCCATCAATGTTAGGTGCTCTTGTACCTGAAAGGCCGCTTATATTATATATTACAGCACAAAAAAGGTCAATTGGCACTCTTATGACTTAAGAAAATAAAGAGGGTAAAGAAAAGATACTATATCCCTATATTACCTGAGTAGATCCCTGACTAGAAATGAACTAAAATATTCCTCTATTGAGAATATCTGCTTAGCATTATTCTATGCCATTAAGAAGTTGAAGCACTATTTTGAAGTATACTTCATATGACTCATATCTCATGCCGAGTCAAGTTTGTTATGTCAAAACTTGTGCTCTCTAGGAGATTGGTGAAGTAGTTTGTCATATTTAACCAATACGAGATTACCCATGTGCTATAAAAAGTTGTTAAAGGGCAAGATCTTGCTAATTTCCTGGTTGATCATCCTATCCCTGCAGAATGGGAGTTATTTGATAACCTCTACGATGAAGATGTTCTCGTTCTCCTAACATGGACAATGTTCTTTGATGGAGTAGCTAGATATGATGGATTGAGGGCAGGTATTGTCTTCATTTCGCTAGAAAAGAGAGTATTGACATATTCCATTGTGTTGCGAAAGTTGTGCTCCAACAACATTGATGAGTACCAAGATTTGATCATTGGACTTCAAATGGTCTTAGAAATGGAGATTATGGAAATTGAGGTCCACAATGACTCAAAATTAATTATCAATAAGCTTTTGAAAAAATATGAAGTCATGAAAGAGGACCTCGTGCCTTACTTTCAACAAGCCTTAAACTTGTTGGAGAAATTTGGAAATGTCAACTTAAACTATGTCCCGAGAAAGGAGAATATGATGGATGATGTATTGGCTAACCTAGCAACCACTCTTGCTTTGTTTAAAGGAGAAACAACAAATGTTCCTACATGTAATAGATAAATCATGTCATCTTCTGCTGAACCCAATCATGAAGATTCAAATGTCATATTAGTATTGATTAGTGATGATCAAGATTGGAAGAGTCCATTGATTGATTATTTAAAGCATGGACAATTGCCGAATGATCCTCACTATAAAATGGAAGTACAAAGGAGTTCATCTCATTTTATTCGATACAAAGATGCTTTGTATCGTTGATCTTTTGAAGGTAATTACCAAAGTTACTTAAGTAGTAAAACAACAATGGAAGCGATGATCAAAACACATTTTGGGGACTGTGGTGCTCACTTGTTCAGTCTTAAACTCCATTTTCAAATCAGAAGAAAGGGTTACTATTGGCCAACGATGGTCAAAGATTATTTAGAATATGTAAAGAGGTGTGAATCTTGACAACTACACACAAATTTCACACACCAGCCTTTGGATCCCTACATATTACTATTGCTTTGTGGCCATTGATGCTTGGGGTCTCAATGTTGTGGAGCTTATTACTCTGATGTCATTTACTAGTAATGCTTATATATTGGCAACTACTGATTACTTCTCCAAATAGGTGGAGATAATTCCTTTTAGAGAGGTAAAGAAGGAAACCATGGTTGAGTTCATCCATTCGAACCTTATTTTTCGATATAAGGTAACTCACTGCATTATCACTAACAATGGGAAGCCATTTTATAACAAGTTGTTGGATAAGTTATGTGCACAATTTGGGTTCAAGCAACATGACTCCTCAATGTACAATGTAGTAGTAAATGGCTTGGCTGAGGCATTCAATAAAACTCTATGCAACCTTATGAAGAAAGTGGTGTCGAAGTCAAAAAAAGACTAGCACAAGAAAGTTCGAGAAGTATAGTAGGTGTATAGTACCACACATCGAACCACTACTTTGGCCACTCCATATTTATTGATTTATGGATTTGAAGCTGTTATCCTTTTTGAAAGTCAAATACCTTCAATTCGTATCGCAATTCAGGAGGGGCTCACCACTGAAGATAATGTTGTCTCAGACTTGAAGAATTGGAAGCATTAGATGAAAAAGGCTTGAAGCTTAGCAGTAACTTGAGTGCTACCAAGCTTATATGATGAGAGTATTCAACAAGAAAGTCTGCCACTCGATCATTTCAAGTTGGGGATCTGGTCTTGACAGTAAGGAGGCCGAATACTATAACCTAATGAGTGGGCAACAATTTTATATCTTTTAGGATCTTTTCTAAATGTGTTTTGGCAATGATCAATCAATTATCTTGTCTTTTATTCTCTTTAAAATGGCAAGTTACATATTTAGAATTTTTTTCCCTTTTCATTTCATTGTTTAAATAGGGATAATATGGCAAGTGACTATTGGAATCAAAGAAGGAAAGATTGGCAGTCAATCAGAAAAAGAATATAGCAGAGTACATGCTTGGCTGTCGAAGGAAATCTCTATTGAGCAGTCTATTTTAGTGGCAAACACACTAAGAGTTGAGTACGTCTCATAATATACTTTATAAGCCTTTAGTTGCTTGCCATCGGTTGAGTGAGTACTTGTGTATTATTGCCATATAGCTAGCCTTTGTAGTAGTGCAAGTTCTAATATTTTGCTACTTTTTATCTTGTATCTGCTTTTCTTTTAATAAAATTGCATGTTAAAAATCTTAAGTGTTATCACTTAGGTAGTTGAGGAGGCTTGTTGAACCATTATAAATTTTTGTGTCTCTTTTCTTTACTCTTAATAATTGTTTAACTACTGTCATATTCCAGTTATTATGATATTTATTTTATTATGCCCATAAACTTCCAATTGGCATCCAAGTAAGGTTACCCCTTAACATGATTGCCTCTAGTTTTGACATCTATGCAGAAGGCCAATCTTATATTTATCATCCTCTATTTGACGGGACTAACTGTTCCACATGGAAAAGCATAATTCAAGAATCTTCATTACCTTAGATTGTGATCTTTGGAGCATTATCATTGATGGGTCCCTCATTCAAATGAATTCAAACATGACACTAGAGGGTAGATTGGAACTTATTGTAGAAGATAAGAAGTCCTTTTAACTAATGCTAAGCAAAGAATATTCTATGTGCCCTTGTTAAAGAGGAATATAATTGAATTAGCACTTGTTCTTCAACAAAAGAGATATGGGATATGTTGCAAATCACACATGAAGGAACTTCTCAGGTAAAGTTCTAAAGAATTACTCTTTGTACTCACTGATTTGAAATGTTTTCGATGAAAATAAGTGAATCAATAAGTCAAATGTATGCTCAATTTATGGAAATTGTAAATCCAATGTTTTCCCTTGAAAAAGTTATATCAAAAGTGAGCAAGTTAGAAAAATATTGTGTTCCTTACCCAAAGAATGAATCTAAAAGTTATAGCCATCCATGAGATAAAGAATTTGGAAAAGATGACTATGGGCAGGCTTATTGGTTCTCTCACCTCGCATGAAATGACACTTCTAAGCAAGGAAGAAAGTTCTAAAAGCAAAAGCAAGAAAAACATAACTTTCAATGTAAAAAATAGAGATTACAACGAAGTGTTGGGTGATATTGATGAGAAAACATTTTATGAGGAGACAACCATGATCACAAAACGATTAAGGCAACTTGCTCAAGCAAAAGGAAAATTCGAAAAAGAACCAAAACTCAATTTCAAAAGATTCAATAGTGGATATTAGAAATCAGAACAAATCATATGCCATGAATGTCATGAAGCATGTCACAAGAGACCAGATTGCCCAAAACTCATAAGAAGTCCCAAACCTAACTAAAGTTCCAAATGAGAGCCATGGCAATCACTTGGGAGATTTTGATTTTGACTAATTTGATGTCAAGGACAATTGTTTAATGGTGAACAAATAGGTAACTTTTAATTTCTCAAGTGATTATGAAAATTTTGAATTTGATTGTGAAAGTACTAGTTCCTTCAACTTGCATGCTGAATGTCACAATCAATTAACTGCTTTAGAAATTGAAATGAATTCTCTTAAGAATCAATTGCAAGAAATTGGAAATGAAAAATCAGAAATAGTTTATGTTTACAACAACATTATTAAGAAGGGGACTGAACAAAAAAAAATAGAATAATTCAAAAAACTCAAGAGTTAGAAATAAGGATAAGAGAACTTCTTAACGGAAACTATTTGTTGAAAAGAAAAATCAAAGGAAAAATGCCCCTAATTGTTAGAGAATTTAGAAATTCTAGAACCTACCATTTTTGTAATCATGCTGGTCACCTATCTTACACGTATCTAATAAAAAGACTCATTGGAACTAAGTATGTATGGGGTCAAGAAATCTAATGGATCAGGACCTAGTAATATATGGGTACCCAAAAATTTAAATATCTGTGATGCAGGAACTAGTGGAGAAAGAAAATGAGACATAGTATGTATCTGGACAATGGATGCTCCAGACACATGATAAGAGATAGGTCATTCTTCTCAAATTTACAAGAAATCAATGGAGGAAATGTACTATTCATGGATAACACCAAAGGTAAGATTATTAAAAATGGAACCATGGGAAAGAACACTAGAATTCCCATTAAGAATGTCTAGTTAGTAGAAGGACTAAAACATAATTTGTTAAGTATTAGTCAATTATGTGATAATAGATATTAGGTACAGTTCAAACCCTCACTTTGCATAGTTTCAAAAGTTGATGAACCTTTTTTATTGCCACTAGGGACAAGAACATCTATTGCATAAATATAAATGTTCTATCAAATCAAAAGGTAGAATGCCTTGTTGCATTTGAAGATCTCAGTTGGACATGGCATAGATGCTTGGGCCATACTAACATGAAATCACTAAATCTTATTGTTAAAAAGAATCTAGTAAAAGGAATTCGCAATTTAAGTTTTGACAAAAACAAAGCATGTGATGCATGTGTAAAAGAGAAGCAATTAAGAACTTTTTTTAAACCAATAAATGATGTTGGAACTTCCAAACCTTTAGAACTTCTTCACCTAGATCTTTTCGGTCCAATAAAAACTTAGTCATTAGTTGGAAGTAAGTATGTCTTTGTAATCGTAGATGATTTTTTTCTTGTTTTACCTGGGTTCATTTCTCTCACATAAAAATGATGCATTAAGATCCTTCATTCCACTTACTAAGAAAATTCAAAATGAAAAAAGGTTTAGTATTAAGTCCATAAGAAATTATCACAGTTTGGAATTTGACAACATGGACTTTAGTAATTTCTGTGATGAATGTGGCTATACTCATGACTTCCCTGCTCCTAGAACACCCCAGCAAAATAGGATAGTTGAAAGAAAAATCATGGTATTTCAAGAAATGGCACGATCAATGCTAAATGAATAAAACCTACCAAAATCCTTTTGGGTGAAGCAATCAATATGGCCTGCTATGTCATCAATAGAGTGTTCTTGAGATCATTTATCAAGAAAATACCTTATGAACTATAGACTGGAAAAGTTCCAAATATTTTCTATTTTATAATCTTTAGATGTAAATGCCACATTCTCAATGATAGAGACCTTTGAGGTAAGTTTGACTTAAAATTTGATGATGGCTTGTTGGATACTCAATTTATAGCAAAGCATATCGAGTCTGTAACAAAAGAAAAAAGGTTGTATAGGAAACTATTCATATTATATTTGATAAGATTAACCTTTTGATTGCCAAGGCGACCTTAAGCATTGAATCTTTAGGAACTGATCAGATTATTGAAGTTATGCATCAAAAAAAGAAAATTGAATAGGGACCCCCAGAAAATGAACACATCACAAATAACACAACTAGAAGTTCCACTGAGGAAGATGAGCAAATTATGAGGAAATTCAAACACATATCCAACCATCCTACCACTAACATAATTGGAAATCCACAAAGAGGAATTACTACAAGGTCAAAGTTAAAGAGAGAAGCATCAAATTCTACTAATGTTGTGTTCTTATCTCTTTGAAAACCTAGAAGTATTAAAGAGAGTTTAAAAGATGACTTACGGGTCTATGCAATGAGGGAGAAATTATTACAGTTTGATAAAAATAAGGTCTGGAACTTAGTAGAAAGACCACTTGATCATCCTGTGATAGGAACCAAGTGGGTGTTTCGCAACAAGCTTGATGAAAAGGTAACTTTATCAAAAATAAAGCTAGACTTGTTGCTAAAGGATGCTCTCAATAGGGGGGTATCAATTAGGATGAAACTTACGCACTAGTTGCATGAATCAAGTTAATTCACATGCTTTTAGTATATGCATCTCATAAAAACTTTACCCTATTTCAAATAGATGTTAAAAGTTCATTTTTGAATGGATTCATAAAAGAGAAAGTCTTTGTTAAACAACCATCTGGTTTTAAAAATTGAGATTTTCCAAATCAAGTCATCAAACTATCAAAAACTCTTTGTGGTTTAAAACAAGCTTCAATAGCCTAGTATGAAAAGCTAAGAACTTTTCTTGTTACAAATGGTTTTTGCATGGGTTCCATTGATAACACTCTATTAACCACCAAAGAGGAAATCTATTTAACTGTGGGGTAAAATTTAGAAACTTCAGCACATGGGAATGGCTAGGATAGAACTTCAAATGCCTTCTTGGGTTTCTTAGGCACATGTTACTCAATATGCAACTTATCTACAATAAAAATGGGCAATATCATTTAGATACTTACAAAAGGTCTCAACTTTATAAAGAAAAGTAATTGATGCATTGTTACTAGAAGCATGTGAAATATTATCTTCTCCACATAAGCCAAAAAGATTGACTTCATTTATTAAGCCTATCTTACTTTCAAAAGCGATGGGGATTTCTTTCCCAAGGTCTACAAGTTGGAAAAAAGAGAGGATATAAGATAGGTGAAAGAGAATGGTAATGTAAATGAATAAAAAATTATAATAATAATAATAAGCGTATGTACGTATTATGCTAATTTCTCTAAAGGCAATGAAAAACTTCAAGCATCTACAAAATATGTTGAATTCACACCAATATTATTTAAGTCAAGAACCTTTAATCTCTTTTTAAACTAGTATTGGTTGCTAGATTCATCATTTGAAAGTGACAAGGCAAAAGTCACTTCATTTTTTTTGGTTGGACTAGTTGTAGGGACAAGCTTGGGAGTCAAGTTTTCAAAAAGAGTCCGTTATTTCTTGGAAGGCACTTCTACTGATTCCACACCAACAACTAAAAATTGAGGAGATGGAGCAACGTTTCCATCCTTGGAACCCTGTCTTGAAGTCATTTGAAATCTTTTGGGATTCATATCCTTGGGTTAATTAAGTTTGAGAACAATTTTTGTCGTTTTTCCCCGAAGAAGCCTTCTAATGTTTAGCCCACCAATTACATATTCCTTCATGACCAAGGCCATAAGGAGGCACTATTTGGTATAATTAGCTTGGAAGATGTGCGACAAAGTACAAGATTGCCAAAGTCGAACAAGTTCAACCAATTTACATGTAAGAATTTTTCTATTTAGGTGGCTAAGAATATCTTGACAAAAATTATATTGCTGACAAAATTGATGAAGACTATAAGCTTCAACAACATATATTGCCCCACTCTAGAATGTCAAGTAGCTAGACCATAAAGTCACAAAAAGATCTTTGTACGTATTGGATTTGCTTGCATCATCTATTACTAAGATTTGCCCTTGTGTATGCAAGTTTTGAAGCCTTTAGGGATTAGTGTTGTGGAATAATTTGTGTGCCTCACTAAGTTCAAATTGTTTGGCCATATTTCTCTTGTATATTTCACCATCTTGGCTCCAACAAGTTTAAGTTTAGATAGAAAATATGTTTGAAGATAGCGTTTAATCTAGCTGTATGCATAATGAATAGGCAAGATAGTGGTGGACTCACTTAAGCTCTGTAAGGCAAATATCTCTCTCAAACCACAGTAAATGTTTGCCAATATAGGAACTGCTAAAGAAAAACAATTGCCATGAGCTATTTTACTTGAAACTTTGAAAATGGAAGCACGTACCATATCAACTTTGCGATATGGTAAAGCAAAGTTGTATGACCAACGTGAAAAGCATATGGTATGCTGCGAATAGATACTTGAAAATGGAAGCACGTACCATATCAATTGTTTCAGGATGACCTTGAAGGCAATTGTGAATATCTAGTTAAGCCTCTGAACTAAAGCCCAATCTAGTCATAAATAGATATACTATTTGAATTCTTCAAAAGCATATGGTATGCTACGAATAGATACTTGCAGCTTTATGGTAAAAAAGGTTAGAGGTATCGGCATCAAGTAGGTACTTGGCAGAAAGGACAACTTCACTATAAAAATCTCCACATATTGGCAATCCATAAAGTTCATGAAGATCCCATAAAAAGATAGACAATTCTCTAATAGCAATGTGCAATGTGTTTTTAGAATGGCACCACAGCTTGAGGAATGCTTGGAGGACATTCTTGATGCAAACGTATGTGAAAAGGGAGGCACGAATAGCTGCATAGATTTTGGATTAACAACGAGTGTTTGTATGATAGCCTAGCATATCCTTTGCCCACTCTTAATAGTTCGTGTGAAAAGATACCTTGCTGAACTTGGATGTTAGAATTCTCCATGAGCTTCTATTGATGCTGAGATAGTGGTCGAAAGTGAGAACTCTACATGCATAGCTTTGATGTCATGAAGTGATTTCAATAGAAAACCCTAGAACTAGCGAAGACACAAGAATGATAATTAATTATCTTCTTAGTTGTCTCCTCGGACCATTCAACAACATATATGGAGTGGTTTGATTGAGCCTTCGAAGATTGAGTATCTATGACTGCTTCATACACACATAAAGTGGTGCTTTTGGCTTTGGAGGAGTCTTAGTTGCTCTAAATCACAACGCATAGAGTTGGTTTGCTACAATCCTTGATATCCACCTTCACGGCTTTACTGAAATTTCAAACAAAAGCAAGTTATCAACATAATATTTTGGTCTAAAGAAAAACAAAGAGGGATTGCAACAATGTCCTACCTTTCATAGATTCTGATTAATATAAGACTATTATAGTTGTAATCTACCAACTTTTGATGAGCGCCTAGAAACTTGCAAAAAAGAAAGAAATGATTAGGAATGTAAAGGAGGTACTTTCTCTTTGAAAAATTCACAAATAGGTGTTGTGTAGGTTTATGCGAGAAAGTTTCATGAAATTATGAAAATAGTCTCAACCAATTCATTAGCAAGAGACAAGTATTATTAGTGTCATCAAGCTAACTTAACAAACATCAAGCGAATAGGTTTGTGGTAAAGTCAATGTGCTCAACTTTGATTGTGAAAATAAAAGCACCGAATATCATATTCTTATAAATGTTTAACCATGGCTTAAAGGTGGAAATTTTCCATGTCTTCAGTTGCTTGGAGGAGAGAAGCATAGAGAAGGAAATTATATCATGAGGTGATGAGAGTGCAACTTGGATTTAGTGATAAATAAGAGAAAAATAAAAGAAAACTTGTTGAAATATGAATGCCGTAAGAATTAGAAGTTTCCTTTGGGCGATACATTTGGCCTGATTCTGTATTGTATGAATTGCCTAGTGATAAGGAATTTTTTATTTAAATTTTCTATCAAATTATGGAAGTTGCTGATCATAATTTTTTTGGTTGACAAAAAAAAAAAAAAAGAGAAAAAAAAAGATTGCTACACGAACGAATGATTCTCCAAAATTTGGAAAGAGATTAATTAGGTAGATACTAAATCAATAGGAAAATGAAAAGAAAAGGAAAGAAATAGAGGGAGAAGGAAAAGAAAACAAACGAAAGACGTGAATGTTTTTGAAGGCTTGGTTTTGCTAAGGGGTACTAATTTTGTTAGGCAATTGATACGTGGAGCCAACTCAACAAAGAACGAAAAGAAAAAGGTTGGAACAAAATGAATAATTTAAAAAAAAAGGTGGGGGAGCAAGAAAAATCAATTTTTGTGTCGGCCTCTATTTGTTGCTATGCGTGCAAGTTGCTTTGCCAAATTTAGGCATGGGCTTTATTTCTTAAGTGTATACAAATTGGTCAAATGTGCAAATAGGCTATATTTATAAGTTTTATTTTAATTAAAGATCCATATGGCCTAATAAATAAACAAGTAAAAGAAAATGACAATTACTTCAAATCTTGCCTTTCACTTGCAGTTGGCATGTTGTTTGCCGAGTCTTAAAGTGGGGGCATCTATCGACATTAAAATTTTATTGGGATAAATTACAATTTGAAAGCCCAAATAAATTAGTTATTGAATTGGATCCCAAATTTGAGTCCATAATACATTTGGGCTTTATATAATGGGCTAATCCAAAATGATTTATAAAAGTTTTATTTATTTTTGGAATAGCTAATTGGGCCAAAATATATCTAAATATGGTACATTGATAAATTAAACCCATCTCAAGTAATATTCAAGCCCAAGGAGGAGATTCAAGTTTCAAACCATCAAACCCCAATTTGTGCCTATAAAAGGAGGTGTTCAAAGACATACCGCAAAATATCAAGAAACACACTAAGAAATTGATCAATAAATTCAAGCATCAAGCTCTTAAGTCTGAGCTCTTACCACAAAGAAGTGCTGCAACTACAAGGATTTTACATCTTCTTCAAAAGCATTAAGTTTTGAAGGCCTTGAAATCAAAACAAATACTTGATTTAAAGGTGGTTCATGATTTCATTCACAAATCTAGGGGAGAATTACACATCCGATTCAAGAACAAGCATCAAACCCTTGAATCAAATTCCAAGGAGAAGAATAAGAGGAAATAGTCTTTAATTACAGAGATATTTTTAGAGATTGTAACCACTTTTATTTAAATTAAATATTGAATTTGTTTTTATTTTTCTTGTCTTATAATTATTTTTTGTAGACTCGAAATTTGTGTGAACACTCACATCAACTTATCATGCTACTCATCTTCTCAGCTAGGGTGCGAATATGCCTTTCGGATAGACGATTTTGCTCAGGACTCCTAGAGATGGTATATTGAACAACAATTCTAGGTTCTTGTAAATATTTGGCAAATAGTTCCTTATGTTGTCTAGTTTTATCTTGTTTGCATAATATTCACCACCCCGATCGGACCTTACAGTTTTAATGACCTTTCCCAATTGTTTTTCAACTTTGGTCTTAAAAATCTTAAATTTTTCAAGAGAATTAGATTTTTCTTTAATAAGATAGATATAAACATATTAGGAAAAATCATCAATAAAGGTCAAAAAATTCTTATTACCACATAATGTAGGAATACATGGGCTAGAGATATTGATATGAATAATCTCCAAGAGGTCAAAACTATGAGTGGAACCTATTTTCTTGGACTTGGTTAATTTTTCCCTAATATAATCAACACAAATCTCCATGTCTCCAAAATTAAGACTAGGAAGAAAGCCTGCTTTTATCAGTCTTTCTATTCTATCTTTAGAAATATGGCCAAGAAGTCTATGCCATAACATGGAAAAGTTGTCATTACTTAGGGGTCTTTTGGACACAATGTTTTCAATATTAAAGGATGAATAAATTTGATTAGAAGCCAAGGCCAACATATAAAAGCCACTGTATAAAATATTGCAACCAATAATTTTAGAGTCTAAAATCAAATTATCCTTTCCTTCGCCAAAAGAAACATCATAACCCAAATTATCCAAAACAGAAATAGAAATTAAATTTTGAGTAAAAATCGGTACATGAAAGGCATTTTCCAAAAAAGCTTAAAACCATATTCTAAGTTCCAAATGACTATTCCTATGTACTCTACTACTGCTAGGGTTTCAATAGCTACTCCAATCTTAGACTCTTTTTCACTTGGCTTCCTTTTGTTTATGAACCCTTGCAACAAAATTGCAACATGGTAATTTGCCGTACTGTCAAGCCACCAAGAATTAATGGGAGCATTAGCTAAATTTGACTCAAAACAAATTAGAGCTAATGAATTACCTTCTTTCCTTTTCTTCTTTGACCAAGCTTGGAAATTAGGACACTCAAACCTCTATGGCTCGGTTGCTTACAAAATAACATTTCATTTCCTTTCTCTAACCATCTCTCTTACCTCCTAGGTTATAGGTCTGACCATTACCATGCTTGTTAGTATTCTAAGCCTTCTTATGAGAACAATAATTAGGTTTCTTAGGGTTGGGGATATTTTGACTCTTTCCAGATTTAAGATTAGGATTAGAAACAAGCAAGGTTGTCTGTCCACTCTCCCTATTGATTTTCTCTTCATCAGAGGCACTTTTGGAAATAAGGTCAAAAATACTCCATGACTCATTTTGGGTGTTATAGGCTGTTTTGATTTGACTGAATTCCATAGGTAAGGAATTGAGAGTAGTGCGAATAATATAGTTACGAAGGAGGATAATATCAAGATCCTTGAGTTTAGATTGGATGTGAACCACTTTCAAAATATATTTCTTAACCCTACTAGAGTTATTGTACTTCATACCCTCCAAATCACTCATAAATTCCCTGCTTCAAACTTATCAAACACTAGATACCTTTGTCCTGCCACATGGAAAAACTACCTAGCATTATTGGTCTCAAGAAATGCACCAACCAAGTGCTCTCTAATAAAAATTTTCATTGCTAGAAGGTTTAGGCAATTAAACCTTTCCTATTGAGCATAGGCTTTTTGTTGTAATGTTGGAAACACTATTAGTAGGTAGGGGAGGTTGATCCTCTCAAAATACTATATCAATATCAGCTAATACCAAGGTAAACTCAATATTGTGCTTCCATCTTTTATAATTTCCACCTTCAATACTTCAATAGTGGCACTACCATTATTTAATTCACAGTAACTATCCAAAATAATAACAATACAACAAACTGCATTAGTAATAGGCAATTAATAAGAATAAACTTAGAACAATAGAGTTTAATTTCTTTTAGACTCCTTGTAAGTCATGATAAACTCACTTTTGGGTAAAGAATGCCATACATACAAGGCCTCTCATGCAAAAACGGCATAGAGATATACTAATTGTTGAAGAATTGCTTCCTTGGGAAACAAATCTTCTAAATTAATATATCCCAATCAATATATTCTGCACCAATAAAATCAATTATCACAAATATCTAACCCCTTTTGGACAAGTAAGATTGCATAATAATATCAACTCGAGACACAAATTTTATAAGTCTCAATAAATAAAACATTTTGATGTAACTATTTATTTCAACCTATAAAATAAATACATGAACAAGTTTAATAATTAATTGCCCAACTTGCACACGTGCAATATGTATACAAGATTCCCATAAAATTAAGCACTAGAACAATATGTACTTTCGGGAGTCATAATTTGCAGCATTCAAATTGTTTTAAAATCTAATTTATTTAGATATTATGTATCCCCACAATATATTTTATTTCTAAAAATATCAATTAATGTCTAAATCAAATAAAGGCATAATAGGACACGTTATTTGGTCCAATAAAACTCAACAAAACAGAAAAAAAAATAATTAAGTAATAAATACATAATTTACCATAATCAATCCATTAACACAATTACTTGTTGATTACTTCTTCACTTCTAATCATGCTTAAAATTAATTTAAACATATAGTAATATATGCACACTTACAATCTAAAAAGGTAATCAACTAAATAGGAAAGGTAAACCATATCTATAAAAACAATCTCATGAAACCAATATATATACAAATCATAGACGTCATTATCGAGTTCCACAGAAATTAAACATTGAAACACCATTGCTGATTAAAATATAAGGCTATCAATATCATGCAATTTGGGTTCCACAAGAACCAAACATTGAAGCACCATCGTTGATTAAAAGATAAGGCTAAGTACACATGAATTTCTCCATGATCAGAAAATTAAAATCAATATATTCAATTTTCATTTAGCATGCAAAGAGAAAGACCAATTATTTTCTCCATAATTTGGAAGGATTTAAGATCTCTAAAATTTCATCAACAAAATTAGGTTTTGATCCATAGATATAAGGCTCCAATACCATTTGTAAGACATAATTATACTTAAGATTCATATACCCATAGCGTCAAAACACTATACAATTAATCTAATTTTTAATACCTATTTGAGCCAAGAGATTGATGATCAACAATTTCTACAATTTCATGGTTGATCGCTTATTCTTTCTCTCATTCTCATGCAAACCAATTGACAGCTTTAATTAGATAGTAATATCAAAATGTGGAGTAGAGAGGGGACTTAGCCAATATATATAAGATAAAACCCCAGAGAGCCATTCAATCACGAGTTTCTAAAATTAGGCCTATACCAACTATCATACCAAGTCTGTTAACATAAAATGCCTTAACAATATTAGGTCAATATAATAGGCCATATAGGTCATGTCTCATTAACTTTATTAATTTAGCCCATTTTTATTTTATTAAAAAAGATTCAATTAATAGAAGTCCACATATTGGAATAAAATTCCAATAATCGATAAATACAAAACTCAACCTTTTACATAACGAGGTTAGATGAATGTTAAGGAATAACACAAGGTCATGGGGGGACTAAGAAAAATTCTTCAAAAATGGGATTATAACTTGAACGGAGTCAAGGATATTCATCTAAGGTTCACTCTCAATGAACAACTTAAAGGATTTCATTTGATCACTTCAGGTTCGAGCAGACTCTACTAAGCCTCAAGTCTTAGTGGGTGCTTTTCAATATTGGTGAGGAGTAGGTTTTCTTAGAAAGACTTAATATTGCACTGACTCTATTTCATGTGAGGAGTAATTTTTGAAGTATAATAGAGGCTATCTATATAAAGGACATAAATGCGTTAATTTACATACCTCAACATAGTTAAAACACATTTTACTTTAAGTCTTGCATAAAATCTAGGTGTTCTAGGGTAGCTTCTTTGCTTGGAGATTACTCAAGATCATGCTATTGTTGGAATAGTGCCCAGCAGGCCAATAAGATTGGTGTGAAAAATTATTTCACTTGTGATACAATCTTGATTGAATGATATTCTCATAAATGGCCATCTTCATCATATGTTTATATTACTTCACTGGCATATGGTTGAAGCCCTTAGATCATACAAGACTATGGGACTTGGTCACACACTAGGTGGTGATCATGGAAGAAGTTTTATATAATTGTGATCTTAAATATTCCAAGTCATAGAATTTTATGAGATAGGGTATCTAAGATTTCGATAGGCTTGCACTAACTAGGGGTGTAAATAAGATGAGACGATTTGCAAATGGTTCAGTCTCGACTCTATGAAAGTTCATATTCAGCTTGATCTTTTTGAGTTAGAGCCAAGTCGAGCTCGATCTTGCCAGTTAAATGAGCCGAGCCGAGCTCAATGATATTCAGCTCACAAAACTCACAAGCTTAAATGAGCTTTTTTATTATATATATATACACACATATATAATTATAATTTAAGCCTATATAATAATAATAATTTGATTTTTTATTTTTAGAAAAATATATAACAAAATTATTTAAAAAATTTATAATGATAGGTTTTGTTTTGATTTTAAATGAGCTTGAGTTAATCTAAACTTATGCGAGCTTGAGCTTAATAAATTGAGCTTTTCTGCTTATCTATGATGAACTTTATCAAGTCAAGCTTGATAAGGATCACCAAGCTTTCATCTATTTCAATGCGCTGAGCTTGAGCTAGGTTATTTAGGCTCAACCAAACTTGGCTCGAGCTCAAGCTCGTGAATTAATAAATGAGCTGAGATTTAGCCTACTAGATTGAAACTCGACTTAGCTCATTTACACCCCTAGCACTAATAATACATAATTCAAGAATTGGGTGTTGCTCCATTCCATGAGCAAACTATATGTGATATGGGTATATATTAGTGGGTACTTGTTAGAGAACAAAGTACTATGACTCGTGCAGAGAACCCACTAGATAGCCATAGTGGCTAGTCGGTAGTAGCTAGTTCTTCAACTTATGCAAGTGCATATAATTAGTCATTTGACCTGAGGATCCATTGTAACCTTATGTTTATGTCCTTATGCCTTGACTCCATCTTGGCAACTTAGTAGGTGTTCCAGTGGTGTTTGGGCATGAGCTATTTAGATATGGAGGTTTATGAGATCTAAGAAGGGATTCGACTCCTCATTTTTGTGAAGGGCGAGTATATTTCCTATGTATTCTATGATGATCGATTCCATGGAGTTCTTGGCTAAGGTAGTGTGACAATTTGAAAAAAGGATTTTTCAAAGATGAGATCACAAATTGAAATTGAATATTAAGAATAGATGTATAGTATCGAGGCTATTAGAAAGCTGATAAATATCTTACCCTAGGCCTCTTTCATGGAGATAAGAGACAGAAAGACTGTATTTGCATGGTATGCGTAGAGCTAGAATGGTTAACCAAAAGTATCATTCGGCTAATTATTGGGCTCCACAGGCTTGAGGTTGGACATCGACCATGGAGATTGGGTACTCTTCAATTCATAGAGATTAATTGAATCAAATCGGTTAGTTTAAAGGAGTTTAAACTAATGTGAATACATGATATTCTAAAGTCACAAAGGTTGTGAACCCATATCTAATGACCGTTAGAACCTAATGTGTCACACACAAAACTCAATAGGCAATCCTAAATATTGAGAGAAATTTTTTAAGTGTTAGAAGGATTCCATGATGGCTGAAAATTGTGGGAATTAGTTGACATAAGTTTGAGTCATCTCGACTTGATCAATTTAATTATTAAATTGATCTAATTAATTTAAGAAGTTAAATTAAGATCAATTAAATTAAGTGTTAATTTAATTTGGAGCCTCATGACTATCAATTAGTCAAGTTAACTTAAAGAGTTAAATTAACAAAATCTAGCTTAAACAGTTAAGCTAGTTGACTTAAATGTTAAGCCAAAGTTTAATTAAATTAAAGTGTTTAATTTAATTAAAATTAAGAATTGATTTTGGAGGAAAAATGCAAATGAAATGTTCATTTGATGCTGAATTAGAATTTAATTAGATAGACATTTCATGAGATGAAATATATAATCCAAATTAAATTCAAATTCAACACAAATTAACATGCAACTTGCAAGATCCTTACAAGTTGGCATGCTTAGGTGGCACCCCCACCTTGGGGAGGGTGTGATGCCAAGGTGGCATCACACCATCTCCACTCTATATATAGATATATAGATATAGAGAGGGGGTGGCCAGCACAAGAAAATTCATGCATTTTGTGCATTGAAAAGTTAGATCCAAAATTCCCTCCAAACGTGATTCTCTTATAAGTTGAGGTTTCACTGTCTTCTTCACCTCCCTCACCATTTTTGGCCTCCTACCAACTCTATTTCTCCTTGATTTTTCCAGATAAAATGAGGAAAAAGGATTATCCATTGGTGTGTGGACTTTGACATTAGAGGCAAGATAAATTTTGGATTGCTTGCTTTGGCGATCCTCTATTCCAATAGTGCATTTTTGGATTTTGTTTGAGGTCTTTCTTAAGTATTGGGTAATGAAATTTTTACTAGACATTCTCCATTGAGTTGGTGAAATTTTGGTCCAAATTTGGCTTAATTCTGAGGTGATTTGCCCAATCAAAAGTTGATCACACTCTATTGCACTAGAAGCAGCCTGCCTTTGGGAAAGGAAGCTCTACTTCAAGTTTTGGTTGGATTTTACTTAAGAGGTAACAATATAACCCTAATTTATTATCTAGGCATGATTTAGATCTTTGGATTGGTGTAATCTAAGCTAGATTTTAGTTTTTAAATGTTTTAAATTGGATCCTTAGCATTACACTCTTTAAGCTACATAGTTTAATGCCCCGTAGTACTAAGGTATTTTTTTAAATTTATGAGATTAATTTCACAACCAAAATAATCTTATGGATAACTATATATTTATTGTTCTAGGAACTTACAATGTGGGCATCTCTGTGGCTCATTGGCCACAACATA
Source organism: Jacaranda copaia (assembly GCA_014898725.1). Classification (NCBI taxonomy): domain Eukaryota; kingdom Viridiplantae; phylum Streptophyta; class Magnoliopsida; order Lamiales; family Bignoniaceae; genus Jacaranda; species Jacaranda copaia. Next base: position 317,967 of record JACGDI010005381.1, read on the forward strand.
ATCAACTCTATTTATACTTATGGGAGTTTGTTGTAAATGTTATGCCATTTTTTGAGTTTATAAGTCTTTGCTCGATGTTGATTTTTTTCCATCGAGTGTTAACTCCTTCCTAGGGATTAGACATTTTAAGATGTTAGGTCATTGCCTTTAACGAGTTAGAGTTTCTAACTAAGTTGAGATTGAAGTTCTTAGATTCAATGAAGAGATGATCCTCGTTAAGTATATGAAGATGGCATTCATGGGGTGTGAGGAGACAGTGTTCCTTGGTAGGACCCAATAATGTGTTAGGGCACCCTAAGGGATATGATTAGCGATTTTAATCATATTTGGGTGCCTAAGGAGATGTTTAGGCACCATTATTGCATTTGGGTGTAACTTAAAATTCCTTGTAGAGCTTTGAAAATCCCTTAGGATTTGCATCGAAGCTTTGTCTTCAGTGGATGACTTAGAAGTTTATTGTAGAACTTTATGTTCCAAATATCTTTTTGGGTTTTCTTGCAAAGATAAGTTGTTTTGGAAAATTTTCAAGTACTTCGTGGAGGTGTTTCTCTAAGGACCCTTTAGGAAATACTAGCACATCATATCACTTTTTGGGACCTTTGGAGGTCTTATTGCCAAGATGACACTTCACGCTCTGAAGATTCTTCTACTTAGTGCTGTTATGATTCCTTTGTCAAGAGTATCTCTTAATGAGTTGCCTTGAGAGGGTTTACAACTATTCTAGTTTTCATAAGCCACTCTTATCTTTCTTTAGATGGTTAAGTATCAGCTAAACACAGAATGATTTTTTGCATTCTTCACATTGTCAACTCTAATGCCTTCGTTGTGGAATTAGAGTTTTATTGTACTCTTTTTTAAAGTTAAGTCATCTAGGCGACTAATTGTTTGTGAATCTCATCACTTTTGCGATGTTGTCCACACTTTGTTGTGCTTTTATATTTCTCTAATGATAGTTGCCCGCTTGGGGTGATCATTGTGGTTTTGGTTGAACAAGCATATAGGTAGTACACCAAAGGTCAGCTCATTACTAAGATGTTGGGTGCCTGTTAAGTGCTCGATCATTTTATTGCACGCTAAGTGCTTACAAGGCTTTTAACAAAATTGGGGTGTCAAGCGCTCGCGGGGTATTTGGCTGCTCTATTGAGCATTAAGCATTGCTCATCTTGGGCACCCACCCTAGGTGCTCTGCTAGCAACATATCCTTAGTGAGATCCTCACCTTAGGTAATGGGTATCTGCTTGGTGCTCGTTTTGGGCACCGAACCATCTAATATTTTTTGAGATACTTGAATTTTGCCAAATATTGTCGGCAACAGATGCGACCATTCAAAGAGCATTATGAATTTTTACCAAAACTTAACACTAAACCAATGCTTTAGAAAAATTTTAGTTGGAGTCGCTTATTGACTTAGTTAATTAGTTGGCTTCCAAGTGTTGTTATGTTTTCAAGGTGAGCTTATTATGCAATAGGGGTGTGTTAATGAGGTGCGAAGCTTTTCTTATTGACTTTTGTCAGCAAGTCCCCTTAAAGGGATTTTATTAAGTCACACAGATTTGCACGTAAACATGCCTGTGAAACTCACTAGGGAGGTCTTGTTGCAATACTTAGTCTTTTAAGTCAAATTTAATTGAGTGTCTCACTAGTAAGGGCCATGATGATGTCTTGTAGAGGATCTTATTTTGAGAGTCCTTGTTTTGTTGATGATTGTAGTGGTGAAGTTGATTATAGATTTCAATCAACAAGCCTTTCATTATTGGTGCTTAAGTGTCAAAATATTGCCACCTTCCTCTGGGGAAAATTCATGGTAGGCTTTTTACTTGGCCAATATGTGCCTTCTAGAAGGCTGTGACTTTATCAAAAAAATGCCACATTCCCAGAGAAATTTCAATGGACTTTTTTAAAGTGGCGACCACGTGTCTCTCAGAGGACTGCATAGTAGGATACACCAAGGAGTTGCTAATAATTGAAAGGAATTACAATAGGCTTTTTCAGAATGGCTACTATGCCTTCTGATAGACTGTATAGTAGGTTTATGTCAAGAGTTGCCATAAACCCAAAGGAATGACTACAAGTCTTTTCATAATAGCTATCACATGCCTCCCAAAGGATCACATAATGGATTTATGCCAGCAACCATGTGCCTTTGGAGGAAGAGATAGGAATAGGCCAGACTACTCGTCAAAGGCCTATGGCCTAGCCTACTTATGACCTTGTTTGGCCTAACCTAATTAATAAAAAGGCTGTGTTAAGTTTAAAAAGTAGTCTTTTTAACTAAATAGATTAGATTTAGGCTCTTCTAAAAGCTTACAGAGTCTAATAGGCTGGCTCATTTATCTTTCGTCACATAAAAAGTACAATAATAGTTATATAATATTAAATGGCTAATTGTATTTGATTTTTTTTAATCAGTCCTTTATGAAATCTATTATGATGTTTAATATTACTTTATGTTGAAATGATAATAATTTATACTTAAATGTGAACTTTCATAATTATGCATTTGTTATTTATCATTTTGATTATTTCTTATTAAGGTCTGTTACAAATTGAAGTATATTAAAATTTTAGATTTATGTGATGGTTAGATTTAATTGAAGTCTTAATAGAAAATAGGCTTTTAGATATGCTTTCAAACCAAGCTAACACTTTAGAATTTATTCAAAAAATTAGGCCTAACATTAAAAAAAGGCCTATCATAGATAATAGGCTAGGTTTAGGCTTGCCACTTGCATAATACGCTTGACCTATTTAAGTCAAAACATAACCTAGCTTGGCCTATTTCCATGCTTACTCAGAGGGCCTTATAATGGGATTACATCGAAGGGTCTTTGAGTTTGCTCCATAAAATGCTACATGAGTATTTCAAAAAAATCAAGACATAGTTGGGTGTAAAATATTATTTATTCAAGTAATGGCACTATAGAAGTGCCATTCTTTAGGGGGTTGGCTTTATTCGCATTAAAACGATAGATCAAATTTCTACTTGGAAGGAATTGACGCTTTAGAGTAAATATAAAATACTGAATTAAATATAGTTCAAAGGAAATAAGAAATAACTAAGAGCGGTAGGGGTGCCAAGTTCAAGTAGCATGGGGGTGGGCTCTTGGAGTAAATAACACTAGGACATCAGGGTTACTAAGCTTATGATACTTATGCTAACCTTTTCTTTGTGCCAACAAAGCCTCCACTAGTTAGTCCTTTTGAGACAGTTGTGGTGACATCGATTATTGGAGGACCTCTAAGTCAGGTAGGTGTTGATGGTTTTTCATACGTGCATCAGCCATTGCTGATGGTTTTCACTCCTCTTAGCTATTGGACCTTACTTAAGATTATCCGACTTCTATGCAACATATTCTTTACGGAATTCTCTCTGAATTAGCCTCTCGATCTTATCCTCCAAAATCTTTGTTCTAGGGGTAACAAGCAACGTATAGTTGGTGAGCACCAAGAGGCAATGCATTCGCGATCTCCTAGCTTCTTATTGTTGTTACTGCCTTCATGGTGCATTTTGTGCTTGTTTATTTCTTGAGTGGTTATGGGCAAGTAAAAGCTTTTAACCTCTCACGTAGGTTGTGACTCCAACACATGAGCTTGTACTCTAGTTGCAAACAACCATTACCAAGAGGAGAGCTTTCTTTGGGATAGGAGCAAGAGTCCACTTGTGGAGGTGCAGGAGGTGAAACAACACCTTGCTCATGATCGATTCCCCAAGCAGTCTACTCAGAGGAAGGTAAAGCCCCTCGATTCTAGAGATAGGGCTATTGTAACTCCTCTATGTACTGGGTGATCACTTTTGCTATGGGCTCAAGCAGTGGCATTCTCTAGCATTCCAAGGTTAACAGTAATGTAGGATCCTAAAAAGGTGGTGCTTGTTGCGCATTGCATAGGTGTCTCCTCTTGTACGATAACTTGAAACTGGCTCTGGCACTGGTTACAATGATGCTTTGAGTTGGTGATTCTCCATATTCTCTAACATTAGGGAAAATTGATTTTCTAGAGTTGCAATCTATTTATCTCATCTTCATCCTCAGTATTCCTACTTAGTTCTTTAGCATTTCCCACAAATATCGCCAAAATGATGCTACATGAAAATGGAGCGAGGTTCAAAAATTGGTTCATTTTCTCTTGAACGTGCATAGAGAGATCTTTGCTCCCAAAAATTCTTGAAAGTTCGCAATTCTTTTGCGAATGATTTCTTGTCCCTAAGTTCTTCCTAAGGCTTAGTGTACACTAATTTTTATCTTGATGAGCTTAGTCCTATTAGGATTTTTTTCTAACATTCTTCATGGATTTAAATTGTTTTGGGCTCTCCGACTCTTTTATTTAATTAGTTAATTTAATTTATTGGCCATCTTTAATTTATTAAGTTGTTGTTATAGTTAAAATTATCCGCATCAATCTCAAACCTAAAGAAAACCACCTAAAGCTGTACACTACAAGAAAAATAGCATTTAATTGCATTAAAAAGTGCTAGTTAAATAGTATTATAGTGGCAATTTTGTATTTAATTGTATTTATCTCTATTATAATATTAATAAAATGCAATAAAAAATGTATTAAATGACACATTAAAATGTTACAAAAAATGCATTAAATAATATGTCAAAATGCCACAAGATATTTTTAAATGACATGCTAATGTGCCACTAAAAATGCATGTAATGACATGTTAAAGTGCCGACAAAATTCTTTTAAATGACAAGGTAACATGTCACAAAAAAATACAATAGATGACATTTTAAAATTTCACAAAGATAATTTTAAATAACTTGCTAACTTGCCACAAAAAAATACATATAATGATATTAAAGGCTACAAAAGATTTCTTTAATTGACATACTAACATGCCATAAGAAACTAATAACTAACATGTTAAATTAAATGCCACAAAAAATTCTTTTGAATGATATGTTAATCTACATTCAGTATCCCATAAATGAGACTCCAAGATGTCTCAATTGCTCTACATAACGCTCAAACTTTCAATCATCTATTCACAAAAATATAAGTTTACCATCAAGCTACTCATCAAATGTTTAATATATATAATCAAAATATTAATTCATTTTTATATTTCAAAAGTATATTTTTTAAATTATTTAATATATGCTCAAACTTATTATATTAAATAACACATTTGAGAAGGTGCAAGAGATTAAATTTAGAGATAGAAAAGGTTCAAAAAACATAATATAAAGGTGAGGAGAGAAAAATGAGCACAACTTAAATTTTGATATTTATTTAAAAATATGGTTCATTTAATTGATATACTAAAAATATATCAAGTAGTTAGTTTAATCAATACATTATGATAATATATAAATTTATAAATTTTGTAAATAATAATATACCTATACTTTATCTACATTTGTAATATTTATTTCATGTTATGCTATAAATAAATTATGAGAGGTATTTTATTTTTCAAAAAATGTAGTGATAATAGTTAAATGCCTTTAACATATAATTATGTTAGTTTTTTTAAGAAATTATAATTTTATAATATTTATTAATCAATTGTCACTAAATATTATATTATAATGGCATTTTTTTATTACTATCACTATATTACTTTAATATGTCACTATACTATAAAATGGTGTTAAAGTAGTGCCACTAAATAATTAGTTGTACCTTTAACAAATGACACCACGAGTAAATTTGAAAGACATTTTTAGGAAAAAATTGTTGGCACTATTTAAATGCCTTGCAAATATATTTGTGTTGGCATTTTCAATTAATGTCACTATCTTTATTTGTCATTTATTACTCAAACACTACTAAATATTATATTATAGTGACTTTTGTTGTACTTTTCATAAATGACATCATAAATAATTTTTTTTAATAAAAATTAGTGATACTAATTAAATGCCTACAAATTATATTTTTGTTGACATTTGTAATCAAATGCCATTTTATATGCTATCTAATAATCAAATATGACTAAATATTTTATTATAGTGATATTTGTTTCAATTATCATTATATTACTTTTGTGTACCATTACACTATAAAATGCCCCTTAATTAGAACTTGATGACATTTTTTTAATGACACAATGACTATATACTAGTGGCATTTTTCTAAGAAAAGTTAGTAGCACTAGTTAAATGTCTTTGAAATATATTTATCTCGGCATTTTTTGCTTGGAGGTGAAACTTGAGAAGATGTGTTATAGTTTTGAACTTGGAGGTTTTTTGCTTCTCTCAAGGCTATCATCTGGCCTAGTTGTTGGTGCCATTGTAGGAATTCCTGCCAAGTTTCATATATTTATTCTATAAATTCTCTCATTATTATTAAGTGCACCTATGAACCTTGTATCTCTTCTTAAATGTTTGTTGGATATCTCCATTCTGGGTTGTTTTCTTCTAGATTTTCTTGATTATGAGAGTGTGTTGGGAGCAATTCTTGTGATGTCATTCAATAAGTTGCAAGCTCTACAGTCGTAGACTACACCTATCCATAATATTTAAATGAGATGTCTGTCAATTAATAGCCTTTCATTATTAGCTCTCATTGCACAACATTTAGAATATATACACAATTTCTTAAAATTTTGAAAATAAGGAAGATAAAAGTAAGTTCAACAAAATTTTCCATAACTCATAATAGAAAGATGGGAAATCCGCTAACAAATATTGAAAGATAAAATTCGTTAATATATTAGATTAGCGTCAGCAAAATTTCATCAACGAGTACACAAGCTTAGAATTTGCAAAATAGCTATGCTAGTGATACACCATGTTGTACACAAAATGATAAGGTGTAAGGACAAAGAAAAGAAGATATCTACCGATGTTACGAGGTCCAATAGTTAGAAGCTACTACTATCCCATATACATGTGTTCAATGTGTCCACAGCCACAAAATCATTCAACTCTAATTTTCCTTGTTAGTGATATAGATCTCAACGTCCCTGCTATTGTTTGTCCATTGATGGAAATCATCTTCCATCTAAAGATGGGTTGTCCCTATCATTTTCAATCTCCTAATAACTATATCGTTCGAGTCATACCATACAAATTTATCCAATATTAATCTAACCATATAACCTTTCAAATCAACAAATGAAACCTTGTTTAGCATGATTTTCAACTTAAATTCTAAAATCTCACAAGGTATGTCTAAATGTGAATTATTTCTCCAAATTTTACCTTTTCAAAATTCAAAGAGCCCTATGCTTGACATTCTTAGATCACTAGATCGCACACTAGTCATCCTAGAAATGTACCTTTTTGTCATTGATTGCTTTCTTAATTCTCACAACCCATGGTCTCACATTCCCATCAATGGGATTAGGATACAATTTCCTATTTCTTGATATATATTGGCTTTTTTTTTGGTCGCCATCAAACATCCTCAAGTTTCGTTAGAGAATCACACCTTATCAGATGTTAATTTTCAACTCTTCTCAACGTTGTTAATAATCATCCAAATCACCTCTACTATTGTCGTAATTACCTTTCCCAGCATAACTATGCGATCTAAATTTCAACCACATTTAGGTACCAAAAACTATTCACTTCAAGATAATCATTCACTTACCAAGTACATGTTTTCTTAGAACAATCCTTTACTCGTCAAATACAACTATCACAAATACAACTTGAACAATATAAATTTCTAAAGTAATTCTTACTCAATAAAAGTGATTCCTCACAAATAGTCATTTCGTTCGAGCTACAATTGTAAATGAATGCCAAGCACCATAATTCTTAAATGCCATTTCAATTATCAGCTTTGTTCTTATCTAAAATGATCATTTTCCCTTGGGTTATCCCTGATCAACATAATCATACCATTTAAATCTTAACCGTACACATAAGTCAGTGATCATGCATTCCTGTGGACCGTTTACTTCCCAAATATACTCCTTCCCACAATAATCTTTTTTCCTATGTCTATATGGTCTAATTCTCATCTGCAAGCAAGTGGCAGGGCTTTGTTTGCTCTATGGTAATCACCTCCTAGCCATCACATATCTCCTCAAAATGATCCTTACTTGTCATCTCAGTTCTCCTTTGGATCCTCCTCCATCTAGGCTTGTATGATACTATGTCCTTACATTTAAGCCTCTGTTATCCTAACCCATTCACTTTCTCATTCAATGTCTTCCGCAAGCTTCTCCATGAGGTTTAAAGCCCAATATCGATTTCAAATGGCTAACTCTGCTCGGCTTGGCATTAGTAACTCATGTTGATGACAAACCTATCCTCGGATGTTCGACACATCCTTAGCAAACTCACTTTCTCTTGTTCTAAAGCTTATTTGTTTCCCATAGAGACTCTTTTCCTCTAATTGTCAACCATCCCATAATACAAAATCACAAAAATTTATTTCATTAGCACCAGAATATTTAAATTCATCCCAATTCCCTTGGGTCCTATAAAACCTTTCGATAAACATCAAATACTCAGAGTTCAAACCCTAACTAACTTAAACAGGAGGTTAGCTATACATCCTAATAATATTCAACACCTAGGTCATTGACAACCTAGGTTTTGATACCACCATCGTGGCACCCCTTCTCAGGACAGTACCCAAGTTGAGGTGCTACTCAATTCAGTCTTAAGTCTCACTCCATATCTTAATATTTTGCTCATCGCAAACAATAGGCCCATAAAAATTTCTCTTCAAATCCTTCAAGAACTGCTCATTATTTTAATTTTACATATCTAGGGCATAATATCCAAATATGTATTGTTAACAAAATATATACAATCCACAGGCTTTCATCGTCATGCATGACATATCACAACATCTTCAAACCAACTTAACATACATGGAATCCTACATATGCAACCACAAGTCTAATTTATTATAAATACGTTCAAGCTTGGTGACCGCATTCTCCGTCTACTTCTCTGTGACAGAAATTAGATAATAGGATGGGGGTTAAGTCCTAAGGACTTGTGGGGGAAAAGAGAGTTATAAGATTTTAAAAAAACGTTAACAAGGTACAATTATCGATGAACAATTTGACAACAAGAAGGTCAGCATGAATCAATAACATACATAATACACATGAAATTGAGTTTAATGGACTGTTGGTCATTTTGTCTTCATTATTCCTAGATTAAATCATAATTGCGAGTACCAAGCATTAGTACAGTATAAACATGAATTTCCTTATTGCTCCATTTCTCAATCACTCAGCTCGATGGGTAATAATTTGTTTTATGGCATGGTAAACCATATGCCAAATCCCAACACTCACAGTTCGCTATCTCCAGCTATCTGTAAGTTAGGATTTTAAGTGAGTACTAGCTAAAAAGACCTGTGTTCGTCGGTCCGTTCCGCCTAGCTATCTTTCGGACCTAGCCTCAAGTTCAAAACCCTCATAGTGTCCCTTTAGGTGAAAATCACCCATGGCGTCCTATGGGTTGGAAAGATATAATGCCAATAGATAAGAATTCAAGATTAAAAGTAATAACCATAAGTATAACCAAGTGAAGTCTAGAAGAGGTCTAATACTGAAATCTAGAGGAGCTAACAGGGACAGACTCAAGAGGGGCCCCTACTGGACATGCCCTGTCAACTAGTGTGGTTCTTTGCTCTACCTAGCACACATTTTATAGTACTAATTGAACAAGACATTTAAAAGAGTCAAGAATATAATAAGGCACAAGTTTGGGACAATCAGCATACATAATATACTCGTCGACAAGACCATTTTGGGTTGCAAAATGAATTAACATGTAATACAAGGTCAGCCAGCAAGGCTGTGGGGTACAAGGGACAAGAAAAGAATAATATAATAGAAGTTCTAGACACCAGAACAGAAACAAGTAGTGTATCCTAATAGAAATGAGAATTTACAAAACATATTCTCATAGAGGTTTACAACAACATAGATACCAGATAATCATCAAGATTTTAAGAATTATATGGATTTCAAGAAAATGGTACAGTTAGCATAGAATGGAAACCCTCACAAGGGTTTATCAAGAAAATCAATAGGTACCAGAGGTGCCAGATTGGCGAACCCTCACAAGGGTGCAACAATTAATAAGTAAGCTTAAAATAATAACCTAAAGTGGGAGACTCTCACCTTAATAAAGTTGGCGATGAAGTCGACTCTACTGATCCTCAATGCCCAATCCTCCATCACTTATTCACAAGCGCAACTTTTCATTAAAATCCTTGTTCAACCCTAACGATCACAAACATTCATAATCATACTAATAACAGTCCAATCTAAGTAATTATTCAACTAATATGTTGGTTAGTGTTTGTTTCAATATTATTGCCCTAAACATGCTATTAGTATCGGATATATAAATATTTACGGACTTTATTTATATTGCCAAAATAATACAACAGAATCCTTAATTTATATATATTACTTTGTAAAGATACCTGATATTGATTATAGCAATCCAGTTATTGATAAAAATCCAAAATTTTGTCGCTTAAGTTGTGGTTACATAAAATTAGGGTTTTCCTCACTTAGTTAGCTATATAACCTATAGTTTACATGAAATAATACCATTTTGGATTCACTAGACTTACTTAATCAATCAAATGTGTTTTGTTCTTATGTATGGGTGTTCTGATCGATCATTTATATCATTATTTTCAATAATACAAGGTTTTACGATGATCATAATGTATAAACATATACATGCAATTACATACATAAAAAATATCATTCTTATACCAAATTCTCACTAATGAGGCTAAATCTAGACGATTAGAACACATGTATGCAATCACCATGATGAGATAAAGATTTGGTCCAGTCGCCGCTGCCGCCACCGCCGCCATCGAAAAATTACACCATCTCCACCAGAAGAAGCTTCTAAGCTCAAAGAACCAAATCCCTCAACCAGTTTTAGCAATTAATGCCAAATCACTGCCTAATTCTAGCCTGAAAGTTGCTCCACCACCTCATGCCACCACGCCAGTTTGCACCAAATTTCATCGCCATTATTGGACTATTTTGAAATCTAAAAGCACTAATGAGTTCCCAGAGTCGAGTTCTACAAAGTGCAGTCTCTACTTTCGCCAACTGATCACCAAAAACCTACAGCCAATCACTAAGGGTAGGCGGGGGTTGGGTACCCTCCATAGGGGTACCCGCACTAGGCTCGGGTATCATTTTTTGATACCTGAGTCCTGATCCCCATTTGATCGAGGTACCCTCAAACCCCTATTGATTTTTTTTATATTTTTAATAAATATAAATTAAAATTTTGTTAATTTATTATTTATTTTCGTCGTGAGCCAATTGATAGTACTATATTTCATTATTCATAAGTTCTAAATACCAACTAATATATAATTTTAAAACTTAAATGTAAACATTAATGTCTAATATGGTATTATAAAGTCTTATATTATAATGTAAGAAATAGAATTTTGAGCCCGTTTAATAAATTGTTCCTTTTCTTTCTTTCTTTCGTTCTTTTCTTTCTTTTTTCTTTTTTCTGTTTCCTATCTTCAACATACCTTTCTATTAAAAAAAATATTCTCTATAATATTTTGTGGAGTTTGATATTTTACGTCCAACAATAAATTTAAACATGATCATCGATAACTTTTAGAAAGAATATGAAAATGATCAATTTCTATTTCACAATCCCTCGAATTTTTTGTTTGCCAAAAAACTCATTTGAATTAACCTATTACCCAATAGGCCAATACAGCAATACCCATATAAGAAGCAAGTAATTCGAATACTCCAGTTTCTTCATATCCCATGAAACACAATAACACATAGTCACATACAAAGAAATGAGTCTTTTGACTTCATGCTTTTCTGCTTTTTCTTTAACAAGCTTTAGAATTGCAATCATATATTGGCAATAATGTTATGTCAATATGACATTTTCACAATATCACAATTCACAACAATATTTCATCCCAACTCACAAGTTACAACTCACAAAAGCATTCGTAAATTCAAATATTTGAACAACTTTCAAAATAAAACCAACAAAGGTTTCAAAGAAAATAATCATTATCCAAATACATTGCAAACTAAATCAAATATTCAATATCTAAAGTCTTACAAGTTAGAACAAATACAAAAGAACAACATAAGCATTGGGAATTGGGATATTAAAGTGATCCCGAATTCATATTTAAATATGAAACCCAAAATAATGGCCCAAACACTTAATTAAAAATTTATTTATCTATTTTTTTAAAATTAAATGGGGGTACCCAATCGTGTATCGAGTACCGTAATCCAATACCCGATACCCAACCCCTAAATTTTTGGGTATCCCCTTAATTACCCAAACGGTATGGGGGTTAAAAATACCCGACCTGAATGGGAAAAATTCGATGGGGTCGAGTCGGGTACCCTCATACCTGAACCCGTTGCCTACCCCTACCTATCACCACCACCATAGCCACAACTTCGAGCTCTAATTTTGGTTGCCTCATTGGTCAATTTTAATTGAAAATATAGTGTTTATAGATTTAGCTTTTTTCATATTACAGATTGACCCCAATAGTTTGTGTAACTTTTCAATTAAGTTCAAAATGTTTTAATTAAAAATTAATTTGGCCAGTAGATTTTATAAAGCCTCATATTGGGTCCATCAATTTATAAATATTAAACATCAACCCCCTATAATTTTAACAAGTGGTAGAATTAAGTATCTTATATTAATGTTTTAACCCACAAAACTTTTAAAAATTACACGAAATATTGAATAAAATTAGAAAAATAATATTAAGTTAAAATATCAACATAATGGAGTTCTAAGGGTGTTACAAAAGGTATCAGTAGACTCAATACTTTATTAGCACTTTTAAGAAAATAAAAGAAATATTTTTAAAATGTTAAAAGATAATATCAATTTCAATTGTATTTTGTGGAAATATGTTTTTGATATTCTATAAGCTCTATAAACTTATTTTTAAAGTAATATCTAACAATTTACAAGCATCACAATCATTTTATAAGATGAAAGAGTTTATACATTTTTTTAAACAAACTTAGACACAACACCCTCTAAGTTGTTTAAGTTTATTTCATATTTTGCTAGAACTTTTTTTTTTAAACTACACACACACAAAAGTATATTAAAATTTGAATTCTAAACTGAATGTGTATAAGAATGAGAATGATGACATTAGACCAATTGACCAATTGACCACTTGAAATATTCTATTTGATTAAACTTAGTTCAAATTTAATTTCAAATTTGATAAGATATGAGATTCAAATCAATTTTTAATAATGCCTCAACTAGATTTATTTGTTTGCCTACATTTAAATTACATATAAAAACGAGATTGTCCATAAGTCCTGTATATGTTTATCAATAAAATTAGAAAATATTTGCTAGCAATTCAATGCGCTAAATAACCAAATATTTTCAGCATTTTGGACATGTGGGTCTTGTGGCTTTTCATTTGACTTATTTATATATGTAAACACAAAGGATTCGTTATTTATGTGTAAAAAAGAAAATGCTATTCATTTAATTAATCATTCAACGAGTTGAAATATTAAAATAATTTAAAAAATTCCGATCTATGATAAAAGGAAAAGATTGAATTACCTAAATTGATGCATTTAAAGAATAAAATAGGCTTTCTCAATTTAATAATAATATTACTGTCTCTTTATGTCGAGGTCTGTAATTTGCACATTTATTGCTCATGAAATAAGAATTTTAAGTAATGCAATTCATTCATTGAAAAAGTCTTTAAGAATATTAAACGTGCGAAATTCTAAAATCATATAATATTGAAATTTTCGGAATAATGTTGAATAATTACATATTAATGACTATTAGTAACAAATTAATAGTGTTAAATTAGACTAACACCCATAAAATTTAAAATGTATGTAGACGCGTTTCAAATTTTGTATTTCCTCCCCCTTATATTATATTTGGTTCGTAGATTCTGTAAGGAAAACATTAATTCAAGTATTTTTTTTATTAATTTAAGAATGGTATTTTGTGCTCTATTTATATTTTCCTACAAAAATAAAAAAAATCCAAATATATCTAATGATACTCAATCCATCATCACATATGGAAAGTCAAATTACATGAAATATTATTCTACGAGTACATTGTAGTTGGAGGTTTCATTCTTACTAGCCATTTTGACACATTTTATTTGCATATTAACATTTTTGCCTTACAAAATAAAATATTTTTTTATTTTTTTATATAATATTTTAAATTTCTAAATAAGTTTAACGTATTTATTTAATTTTTTGTTAATAAACAAAAAAAAATGATGAAATCATTAACGAAAAAAAGTAAAATTGGACATAGACAATTGTCAAAGAAGACAGAATAGAAAATAAAAATATCTTGCTATTTTTTCCTTTTCTTTTTTCTTTTTTATAAATAAGATTAATTTATTCAACCCATTGTGAACATATTGAAGTAGTTATTAAGACCCCACTTCACAAATAATATAAATAAGAAAATGTAGGTAATATTTGACTTTATTTCGGGGAGATCTAGAAGTAAAATTGAAAAATGTATTGAAAATGAAGTTTATTTTTATTCTGAAAAAATACAAATTTTATTGTAAATGTCTTTTTATGTAACTTATTATCTGATTACTAACATCATATCAAGTTTTTATATTATTATATATTTTTATAATTATATAATATCTAAAAAAACTAATTGATATTGATGCTGCAAAGAGCTGAACGATCCGGAAGTCCGGTGGATTGAGTTGA
>JACGDI010005381.1:348463-426771 GCA_014898725.1 Jacaranda copaia
AATATTTTTTCCACTCTTGCCCATAAGAAGAGGTAGGGAACACCAAAAACTTTCATCGGGGTCGAGCAGTTAGGTAATAGAAACCAGACTCTTTGGTGATGCCCGACTTCTGGGACATGGGTATGTGGAATAAATTTGAGAAATTGACAAAAGACGCAGGCTAGTGGTATAAGTGCATTAGCACAGCAAAACTGTACAGTATGGCAAAATAGTTTGGGAGTAATTAGGTGATGTAGACTTCTAGACTTAGTAAGAGATTGATTATTGGTTGGGTAAGCGAAAACTTAAAGCCTTATTTTAACCCCTCCTCGAACATAGTTATAAACCCCCAAGGAGGTCGATGCATCCTACCCTAGGTCCCTGGCACTATCAATTCATACTCTTCAGGGATGTGGTACACTGCCTTAATACAGGCTAAGTTAGCAGCAGTTATTTTCGAGGCTATTTTGGTGTAGTGGTCGGGGGTAAACAATCGGCCCTGGGTTACAAGCACTTCACTAGGGCTAGCATCCGTTTTCAAAACAACCCTAAAATCGCTCGAGCTAGAGCTATCACTCGTGGATGAACTTTATTCACTCCAATGAGATGTTTCAGATATACTCTCCACTCTAGCCTTCCCATCATGGGCCACACTCTCTAACCTAGTGCTATCAGAATCTAAACTGGTAGACATGCTTCTACAAATGAAAGGTAGAAAAGATAAGAATAGCAGAGGTACTTACAATGGAAATCTCGAAAAGGCAAAGTGCTCGAGAGCTTGAAGGGCTTCAAAGATATTGATTCAACTAGAAGTATTGGTAGCAAAAGTGTAAAAGAAGTCAGTTATCCTACTATTTATAGGTGTTTGTGCGTGAGAATCCGAGTAACTGTTATGATGACAGCTTTGCCCAATACACTTCGTATTCTGCACACTAATAGGTGCATTAAATGTAGAGAAATTACCTCAAACCCTGGTCGGCAGTTTAAAAACCCAGGTTGAGGACTCAAAAACCCTAGTCAAGCATAGTAACCGCCATAACTAAATGAACACTCCTCACTCCTTCTCGTCGACAAGCTTGATCAGGACCATGGGTTGGGGAGACTCATGATATGGGATAACTCAATAGGCCCAACGCACCCAACATTAAGTGAGATAGCTCAAGAGGCCCAACATCAAGTCTGTTTAGTCAACCTGCATCGACCTCACTTGGCAAGGTCCGTGGTCGACCCGTCTGTGGTCGACCCGTATCGACCTCATGACCAGTCCAAATGTTCTAACGGTCAGGTCTGGTTGACATATATCAACCTCAAGGTCTACTCCAGCGTTGACTCAGATCTCCACCATATTTATTAGTCTGACAAGCAACATGTCTCTGCATTAATGACGCATGACAACTGGTACAGTTGCTGCTACCAACTCTGCCACTAACTTGCCAAGCCTGCTACCACCTTTGGCAGAGAGGCACCTCCAGAGGTACTATTTATCCAAAAAAATAGGAGATTTAGCTATTTGGAACAGTATCAGGATCTGGATATGAAATGACTATCAACCCCCTGACAAAGACAAAAGTCACTACACCTGATAAGGACACCATGGTTAAATCACGCTTGGAGAAGGCTATAAATACTTTATACTCAACCATGCTCAAAGTAATGCCAAATACACCATAAACCTTCTATATTTTTAGTATTCTGTATTTTGTTCGATTTCTATATCTCGATCAGAACTAACTTGAGCGTCGGAGTGCCTTAGTCAAGGGCACCTCAACTAGTTTAACGTGTGTTGTGGTTGTAGATCTTAGACCTCAAGAGATACAAAATATTGAGTACTTGATCTTTTTGATCGAATTCATCCCAAACACTACCTTTTTCACTGTAAGCGACTTTTAGCCGCATCACCAATCTTCCCACGCCTTTACTTTTTCAAATTATGGTTGACTTCAAAAGCGAACTAAGGTTGTAAAATTTTCAAATTAATCATGCGGCTTGGCTTTTATTGTTATGTATATGAGAGACATATGTATGTTTAATGAATTTTGTCATTCGAAATAGTAGAAAATTAATAATTAAGGCCTCATCAGATGTGTGCCTGATCTATGCACTAAATTATTCCCATTTTCAAGTAGTAGAATATGTTATAAAAAAATAATTATTTTTATTTAAGCACATGCATACTAAATATTTGAATCTCAAACATCACATATAAAGGTGACAAATTAAATTGCAAACCATGATTCTAATCCAACCCATTTAATCTTAAGTTGGGCTGAATTTTTAACGTATTTCGAGTGTGTTTAACTTAGATTGTGAGTTGTTTGGGTTGGGCATAATTGGACTCCATTGGGTTCAATGAGTTTTGGATTGTACATAGGCTGTAAATTGTTCCAACCCAAAAATCAAATAAATAAATAAATTTTTTATTCAATTTTAATTATTACTAATTTATAGATTTACATTTATACTCATCAAATAATTTTTAAAAAACATTATTAACACTAAATTGAGTAATATATACTCATTTATTAACTTAATAGCAAAAAATAGCAAAAGAAATTTATTCTTTAAATAATTTAAATAATCTTTGTATTTCATGAATTTGAATATCAATATTATGATTGAAGTATTACTTTTTAAAAATAAATAAATAATTGAAAAGACACTTAATTTTTTTTTTCAATTAACAATGACTTCTATAAAAGTTTGAACAAAGAAAAAAAAGGAATCTTTTCTAAAAAAGAGTTCATACGTTCCTTTTTTATAAATTTTTATTAAAGTCAATAATTTTAAATGATCATATAAAATAAATTTTCTTTTGGATGAATCCAAAGTCTAAAAGATATAGCAGGAAAAAGAAAAAACTTCCGTATATAAAAGACATCAATATTTTCATAAAATATATTGAAAAAAAAAAGAAATTTCGACATAAGAGACATCAAATTTTAGCATCTATACACTTGTAATGCTATATGTTTCTTTGAATCATTACTTGATACACTCTAAATTATAAAAATTGTGATTTACGTCACCCTAAAATAGTTTTCTATGTTTGAAGCTGTTCAAGGAGGGGCATAAAGTTTTTGGTTTCGTTCTTAATTTGACTAATTAGTTGGTGGTCTTCATAATGCAATATTAATACTTAAAGAAAAAATATGTTAATATATTACAAAGAATCTCTAATTTTAAGTATTATGAGTAATTAAAATTCCCTAAAATCAAATATATAAATCCTATAAAATAACAAGTAAATTTCAGTATAATTTAATTTTAAATCGTAAATATAAATTTATAATAATAAATTATTGTCCAGTAAAATAAAGATGAAAACCTATAATTTAACAATGTATTTAATAAAAAAAAGTGTATATGTGTATTGACTTGCTCGAATTTGATGCAATCCATTTATATTTGTAGCTTAACTTATTTATAACCCAACCTATTTTTAACACATGATTCTAAATTCATTTTAAGCCCAAATCAAACTATCCATTTTCTACTCATACTTATAGATGAAAGTATGAAGGGTGATATCACTAGGTTAATTGATCAACTAACACATTATAAAATGATACTAAAGGCATTGGAATTCTTCTTAATGAGAATTCTCTTATGCTTAAATTAGTAAAAACAGAGAAAAATTGTTGCAGTGTTGGTGAAAAATAGAATGAAACTTAGTCACTTAGACATATCTTGTGTGATCACATTCGTCATTCTAGTGGCAATTACTCAATCATACTCGTTTTCACAAATATGGTACCCCAATTCTTGGAACTCTCCCAAAATTTTTCAAATTTTGTTTATATCTCGATCAAAGTATCCTTAACCCCTGCCCGAGTGACCAATGACATGCACACTCATTTTAAACTCATCCTAACCTATAATAAGTGCAACTCAGCCAGCAACCACCTAGCTTAGGACTCCCAACTATATGTTACATGGGTTGCCTATAGTCCTCTATTAATCACAAATGTTCCAATTTAGTTGAGTCCATTGGACCCACGTTCTTACACTAGGACTACACTCGTATCATCACTCTCTTCACTATACCAATTCAAATGAAAAACTAAGCCAATAAGAGTCCACGTTTGCATTAACCCTTCTACGCAAAGCTACTATTTGTTTAGACACTTATTCTATTTTGGGTTTGTCCAGGGTGCTAAACACCACCTTAAATTCCTATCTCAAGAGTCAAACTATCTCCTCCCTAATATCATCTTTTTAAAGCATGTCCTTTGCTTGCAACCTTATATTTTGGATTTGGCGCTAAGCAATGCTTTTTATGTTTTGTATTGGACAATGATTATTGTCAGCATACTTAATTCCTGCAGCCGATTTGTGCTTCCTACTGCTATATGTATGGTGGTATTACAAGTTGCCTATCTAAGCGCATCTCAACCTAATGTTGCATGAAAATGGAGATAGAGTCCTTTTGGATAGTCATCAAAATTCAAATTCTTTTTTCTAAAACATGGTGCAAAGAGTTCTTAATTTTTGAATGATCTTGAAGTTTTGCGAGTTCTTTTGAATAACTTTCGCACACAGTTTCTCTTAGGGCTTAATATTTATAGTCTTTCTTCTTGATGGGCTTCGGCTATTAAGGTTTTGATGCCCTTCTAGTGGGCTTATTCAATTAGGCTCTTTAACGCATTAATTCATTTTAATTATTTGATCCATCAGGCTTTAATAATCCTTTTTACTTTGTTACCCTTGCAAACTTAATTAGTTATATCATCAAACCGGCTATTTTTAATTTGAATTTTTTTCATTTTGAAAATAAGGTAAAACCATTAATTATTTTTATCTTACCTTAATTCATTAAAATATTATTATTAATTAATTAAATTTCATTAATCGACTAAAGTGTGTAGATTCGTATTTACTCAACTTTTATCTAAGTTGAGGTTCAATTTGCTTCAAAGTCTAGGGATTTTTAGAGAACACCTCATTTGGTGATTTTATTCACCTAAGCACTAAGTGAAAATTTGGCCAAGTTGAAGTGAGAGAAAAGAGAAAGATTTTATGAGACGTTTTGAAATGAGTTCCCAATGTAACTTCTCCTACACTTTATCTTTTCCTTATTCTTTCACTTTACTTCTTTCATTTGTAAATTTTTACCCACCTCCTTAGCGTTAGTAAAACATTTTGGAGTTTCAAAGAGTTAAGTCATGTGAGAGAGTAGGTCACATTCTAAGTTTGATTTCATCATGGAGTCAAAAATCTAAAAATTGGGTAAAAGCGGTGGCAAGGGTGGCACTGCCAAGCTGCACTAGCTGTTGCGATTGGATCTGCCAAGTGCTTGGTAGTGGCGTTCGCTGGATGTTCTCATCGTTTGCTAAAAATATGTATTTCTCGACACCTATTATATAGCGTCGGGGACAGGCACCTGGTTCGGGTTGTTGGTCACCCGTTGCTGGGGTGATAGTTGTTTGTTCAAGCTTATATAGGTTCATAGGGGTCATCTCCCTCATAGTGTCGCAACTTATTTTAAGTTTGTGAGCCCTCTATTGGGCGTATTATCTAAGTAAGAGTTAGTAAATGAAAGTGAATCTCAAAAGCCAAAAAGTCAACATCTACTTCATAAGTTGCTTTCTACTTCAGAATCTAGTTCCAAGTTTGAAGTGGAAGGTTCTTTTGATGAGAAGCTTGAAGACACCCCTATCATTAATAGAAGTTTCATTAAAGTTGTAGAGATTAGGCATTTATTCCTACATGAAGAGTTAGGTATTTTGAGATGTTGAATTTTTTTTGCCAAAGAGTATACGTTTCTTCTTCTTTTATTGAGTGATAACATGATTCTGCCTCCCAAGTGGTACTTCATCATCTTCTGCAATTACTTCAATACTGAGTTCTCTCTTTCTTTGGATCCTTTGTTGTTAGATGTAGTGAGGAGTTGTGGAGTGTGTCTAAGTCAGTTCTTCCCTGACTTTTTTACATATTTTATGGGGATTTGATAGTGTCTAATCACCTTAGGTCTTTTAGACTTTTTAGACATTTTCACTCTTTTTTTAGGGTGCATAATATGCCTAATGAGCTATTTTTTCATATTTTCCCCAAACCTAATAGCATGTTTTTGAATGTGTTGCCTTCTTTGCAAGGGCTTTAGGCTTTATTTTGGGCATGTTCTTAAGATAAATGTGGGCTCTATTTTGAGCAAGATTATAATCAACATATTCTTAAGCTCACACATTCAGACAATCCAAGCTTAACTCAAACAAAGATTCATCCCCACCTCATGCAAATTAATATTTTGAGCTTAGTATTAGACTCAATAAAAACATGGCTTGTTCTCGGCCTCGTGCATTTGAGCAATTTGAGCTCAATCTTGGACAAGCTATAATTATGCTTAAGTTAATGCATTCAAACGATTTGACCTTAATTTTAAACTTAATAAAGCCATAGTGTGCACTTGGCTCGCACATCTAATCAATCCAAGCCCAATCTTAAATAAAACCACAATTCGTCCTTAAGTTTATGCATCTAAGCAGTCTAAGCTCAATCTTAAACTTACGAGAATAATAGATTTATCCTTAAGCTCACACACTAAATTAATCCAAACTAACTCTTGAACTTAACAAAATCATAATTAACTGACTCTTTTAAGCTCATATATTTAGAATCACTCTTTTGGTTCCATATATTATGATGTAGTTGATGACCACTAATTCATTAGTATATCAATGCAGACTAGAGTAAACCACTAGGTTATCTTTATTTCTTGAAATTACACTCAAATATATGCTCATTAAACTATCTTTGAGTATTCAAGATCAATTCCCTTGAAAGCTCAAAATGACAAACTATATCCTTTTATATGAACTTTATGACCTCCTTATTAGTTGTTTATGCTATAGCTTTTACCTCCACCTATTTATTGAAATAGTCCATGACCATCACCAAGAATTTTCATGACTATAACCATAGGAAATAATCCTACAATGTCTATTTTCTGTATAGCTAAAGGATATGGTGCACCTATTGCCTTCCATACTCATAATTTATCATTATTTACCCTTGGCTTCATAGAGGCTCTTGATCTACTTAGAGACTAACTAGGAATTTGTATAAACTACAATCAATCTAAGGACATCTTTATTCTTGTTACCAGGGACTCATATTTCTTCTTGTTGTTAGGTACCTAACTTGAACTTAACAATAAACTCTATCTCCTCTTCCTTTTGAGTAGTCAGCAAGCTCTCCGCTTCATTGCCTATGCTAGTAGCCAAGCACATAAAGCAACTATGTTTTGGCTTTCTTTGCTCGTGTTGTTATTTTTCCTATGAAATCTACTAAGGCATAGGCCTTGAGAGCAATCTTGGTGCATACTCAATATCAAATTCCCCAAGCTCCAATGCACACTTGATGAGTTGACTTAACACTTTAGAACACCTCTTAATTTAGTGCAAAGAGTGATTCATTCATACCACCACTGGATAAGACAACAAATACAACCTCAATCTCCTAGCAATATTTTTTTGCATGGAAAGTATCCTAAAATTCATTGGTAACTCATCCATCATTGCCTCTTCATTAAAAAAGGTTTCATTCTAAGCTTCAAATGGCCCCCCTATAATTTTTTCTTTCATTTTCTCATTGTGTATTAGCCATCTCTAATGTAAAAACTTGTTGTAAATTAGCTTCTTTTCTCATGGTCAAGCCAATATGAGGCTCTTTCCACCCTTATTCAACTTGATTGGGGTATCCCATCTATTATCTTTGTCTCAACCTCATATGGTGGGCTTATTAGTGGCAAACTATCCCTTTTTTTGTGATGAGAGAGAGTATCAAAGCCATCACCAGTTGGAATGTTAGGAGCCAAGTGCTATATGGGGCAAAGTGCTACGTAGGTGTGAGCTACCTCTTGAACCTGCATAACAAAGTGCTATATACACGGGAGGCATCTCTTGATCCCATAGGGGCCGCCTCTAAAGTCCCAAATCATAGTGACTAATCTTGGATTTGTGTTACGCTATGACAAGGATGTCACGTTCTAGGGAAGGGTGATTGTGATACTATATCCCACATGGATTGAAAAAGTGATTAGTGTACAAGCTTTGGCCAAGGTACGCATGGGCATCCATTGGATATCTCTTTTGGGCAAATTGATTATAGTCCAATTTCATGATGCACTTTGGTGCCTAAAATTGTGACGAAGTTAAACAGATAGATAAAAAAAGTTTTGGTACGACTAATTGTAGACAGCACCAATTCAAAAATTAGATAGATAGATATTAAAAACAAAAACAAAACAATTCTTCACGTGGGCAAGAAGGACAATTTTTGTTTGTATATAGACCTATAGGTTATAGGCCATTAACCATAAATAATATATAACAATTTCTATTGCGTTTGTGGTTTGGAGACTTGGAGCATAACAATATGGGAATTTGTTAGTTTCTTTTATGCCCGTTTCCTTTCTTTTATAGTGATGATTTTATGAAAATATTATTTTAAAAGGAATAATAATAATAATAATAATAATAATAATAATAATAATAATATCCTCTTACTATAGTAGTTCAAAAATGGTCAGTCACTTTGTCTTCAGAACATAGCATGTGAATTTTCTAGCAATTCAAATATTTTGGACCATAACTAAGCAGCTAGTATCATTTTTTTTTTAAAACAGAAAAATAAAAATGAGTCTCATCAGAAATTGAGAGGTAAATGGGCAGCGGTGATTGAGATAGTAGTACCCCACCAATGGGGCAAAAAAAACATGTGTGTGTGTGTGTGGTGCATCTTTCTTCCTTCTTTCTCTACTATGTTTCTTTCTCATTTTTCTTTGTTACGATTGTTTCTTATCTTGAAAAATGCTTTATATATAGATATACATATGATAGATAGATATAAAAAAAATGGGCATGGTTAGAAAAACACACATGCACACACATAGGCAAAATAGTGTTTTTTCCTTTAGATAATTGTGTTACCCTCTAGGAATTGGCTTTTGGATTGGAGTTTTGAATCTTTACTATTGAAATTTTGGTTAGATAAAAGTTTGAAATTTCTAGATAATTTTCGCATTGGTCCCGAATATATATTATTAGAACTACATACAACATGTCTATACCAATGCTTGTTCTCATAGACTTGTTGCTCTCATTTATGTATATAATATATATATAAGGTATCAGTAATTACATTATATAAAAAAAAAGGAGAAAAACAAAGAGAGATAATAATATGAGACTGGTTTTACTAGTTTGAGTCTATCCTACTCTAGTGAGAAATTAAGCTAATTTATGTTCTAGGAGTTATTGTATATTATTTTTAAGTTGCTTATTTAATTAAAAACATTAGATCCATTGCAAATTTTGCATGAAAGTGAACAACATAATTTGATAATTCTCATAATATTTATAGTAAATAACTTTTGTTATATTATTTTTATGGTATTGTTGTACATTGAAAATGAATCCTCGCAAAAGATCTAGAGTATCTGCGCATAGAGATTTCCCTCAACCCCCCCACCGAAAATGGTTAAAAAAATATTAGAACAATACAAAGAAATGGTCAAAGTTAATAATGCTCTCCAAAAGCATCCTGATGCAAGTTTAAGTAGAAATGAGGAACTAGAACCATAGTAATCAAAGGCGAGAGGCAAGAGGTGTGCAAAAGGCCTATTTTTAAGGCGAAAGGCAGGAGAGCAAAAGGTG
Source organism: Jacaranda copaia (assembly GCA_014898725.1). Classification (NCBI taxonomy): domain Eukaryota; kingdom Viridiplantae; phylum Streptophyta; class Magnoliopsida; order Lamiales; family Bignoniaceae; genus Jacaranda; species Jacaranda copaia. The sequence continues at coordinate 358,096 of JACGDI010005381.1, forward strand.
AACGAGGTGACAAATTAAACAAAAAAATTATAAAATATATATAGGGCAAAACTTCCAAAAAACATGTTTTAAATGATAAAAAGCATATCAAAATATAAATAATATAAAACATATCTAAGTTAATACTTCAAAAATTCATTCATGACTTATAAAAATACTAATGTATAGTTAATTAACTGCTAGATAATCATATGTCATCCTCATCCCCACTCAAATCTAATGCAAATTCTTTATCTTCATGGTCACCATGAACAGGTTCACACTCATCTTCATCATGTTCATCTTTATCAATACAACCTAACATGTGCTAGACGTATTTGAAGTGACTATTTTAACCTTTGCTTTTCTTTCCTAACAACATAACTTACAGCTTTCGAAGTGGATGATCTCTTTTCTCTAGTAAAATATGTTGGCTCTTTAGCTCCTAAAGCTTTAGCAACATCTCCCCATGTTAGGCCATCATCAAGCATCTCATCATCACTTATTTCACTCATTCGATCATCTTCACCCACCAACTACTCATTACTATCGTCAATATCCTCCAAAGAGATAATATCAATCTCATCATGGAGCTTATATCATCGTCTCAATGCTTTGTTACATTTCACAAACACCAAATTGCTCACTTTAACCTAAGCCAACCTATTTCTTTTCTTGCTATGGACCTATTAATATCATACACCATTGACGAATAAGTATATGCAAAAAGCTATTTTTATAAATACAATTTAAACTAAATAGAATAATATATGATATACCTATATGCTTAAAGAAGCTCTAATTTCTTTCACATCTAGATGCATTACAAGTAAGGCTAAGAAATTTTACTGCTGGACTCTGCAAAATTTGGAGTCCCACTGCCATAAGATCTCTACCAATCAGTTATGAAATTTGAATAAACTTCACATTAATAAAATAACATTGGCATTTTAATTTTTAATTACACTATTACTATTATCTAGTGATCTTGTAGTCCTCTGTCTCTTTGCCATGTTTAACCTAGAGAGGCTTTCTTCATTCTTGTGATGTATTAATTCTTCATGAATTATATCTTGAGTACGTATATCTAGAACTAATCTTTCAATACATTTATAGAATTTAGATATAATTTTCTTATCACCATCAATATTTGAATTAATAATATCAAAATACCAGCTATATTTCTCCTCATCATCATTGAAACTCTTCTCAATAGTCTCTTGTACTCTGTCCATAGCCTCGTAAATGTATCCCATTTGAGGCTTCTTTTCACCATCAACTTGTCGAAGAACCTTTACTAAAGGATTAGCAATCTTAAGGGCTTTGGTTGCTCCTCTCCAAAATACAGTAGATAAAATAATTTTGGTTGCTTGTATATCTCTTTACTCTTTTGCCCATTTGCTAGTTCTCTATGTATCGGAAACAAACATAGCTCTCAATCCTTTTTTCACCAAATTAAACCTTAAGAGTGTGAGGAATGCTGTGGCAAAACGGGTCACCGCAGGCATAACCAACTCTAAATTTGTAAACTTTCTCATCAAATTTACTACACTAGGGTGGCTATATATGTAGCTATTCAATTGACAGCCTTTGCAAAAATTGGATGAACGTTCCTATCTTTAAGTATGTCCTCCAATAATAAGTCCAAACAATGTGTCACACACGTCGTCCAATATAAAGTTGGATATTTTGCCATCAATAATTGCCCTATGAAGATAAGAAAATGTAGAAAACAATTAGAATAAACTATAAAAGGAGAAAAGAAAAGAATACAAACATATATATAATAGATTATTCAATAAATCTTACCTACTAGCTTCATATTGTAAGCTTTATCAGTAATTACTTGAACAACATTCTCCAATCCAATTTTCTATAGAAAATCACTTAATAGCTCAAACATTTTCTCCCCAACCTTGCTATAATCAGAAGCATCAACTGAGTTCACAAACATGTTTCCCTTAGGACAATTACCAAAAAAATTAATCAAAGTCCATTCTCTTTTGTCCTTCCACCCATCTAACCTAATAGAGCAACTATGTTTTTTCCATTCTTTTTTGTGATCTTTCATTACTTTTTTCACTTGTTCAACCTATTTTTTAAGCAAAAGAACTCTCACCTCATGAAAATCAACCTAGGGCCATGGTTCCCAATCTCATCAATCATCTCCTGAAAGCTATCGTATTTCACTATAGGTGTTCATAGGTTGGGTTGGTTCAAGTTTGAGGGAAAAATAAATCCGAACTGATCATTTTTAATTGGTTTGGGTTTTATAATTTTTAATTCTTGAACTCGAACTAAACTAACCCTAGATTGGGTTGGTTTAGTTCGGGTAATTGGGTTCAAGGAAAAAAAAGAAGAATAAAAAGGAGAAAGAGGAGGAGGAAGAGGAGAAAAAAGCATTAGTTGCAATTTTTTAAGTTCTTTAACTAGAAAATCAGGATAATCAAATTATTTTGAAAATATTCATCAAAATTCAAAAGCACACTGTATTGCACTAGAGCACCACAAGTTATAATTGTTATAAATTATCTCCTTTTTTACCACAAGCCATGATTGATAATATAAAATTTCAAATTCAAATCTAAGTTGAACATTAAATATAAATATAAATAATAAAAATCATAATTTTAAAAAAATATTATTTATTTTAATTAAACGATTGGATCGGGTCGGGTAAATGAATATAAAATTCAAAAACCAAACCAAATGTAATAAGGCTTGATCATATTTTATCTAATCAAACCCCATTACCCAATCCAAATCGAACCAACTAGATTTGTTCAATTTGGATCGTTGGATTCATCAGATCGGGTTGATCCGATGAACACCCCTATATTTCACTATATTGAAAGCAATTCGAGCATTATACATCCATCTTGCTATAGTTGAATGTACTCAATCTTTCAATATCTTCAATGCCTCCTTATTTACATCTTTTCATTTCTTCATGTCTTTCAAAGTCATTGCATCAAGACTTACAAAAAGGTCCATTGCCACTTTTATGTTTGCTTTGGCTTTTTTCTTCAATTGATGAACTTTTTGACTATCTGCTTCAACATTGTCTTCATAACCAAGGCTTCTCAAATATTCTTCTTGAGTTCTTTGATGATAAATCTATTTTTCTAAATTAATTTATTTTTTAGCTCTTTTCTTTGTGCCCATGCATGCAAATTTGAATTTCTAGTTTTACATCATCAGGAACTTTTTCGCATGGCCTCACCTTAGCAAAACCTCCAATTATGTGTTGTTTTGCCTACACATTCCCTTGGAATATTTTTTATCACAAAAAATACATATAGTGTTATTTGTATTTTTTGAATTCTCCAATCTCACATATTTCCAACATGAATCTTTTCTAGACAAAGCTTGTCCGGAACCAAAAGTTGACACATAATCAAGCTACCAATGAAAAATAATATATTTTAAATTTTAGGATAAAGTAAAACCAATATGAAAATGAAATTATAAATAAAACACAAAAAATGAAAACAAAAAGTAAAACATGAAATAAAAACAGCAAATATAAAAAAGAAAAGCAAAAAAAAGTTAAAAAAAGAAAAATAAATAAAAGTAATCATAGAAATTAGAATATAGAGAAAAAACTAGTTTATTAAAATAAGTGAAATAAAAATAGAAAATAAAAAATTTAATTTTGAAAACTGAACTTAAAAAGATTAAATAGAAAATAGGAAGGAAAAAAAAGGGGAAAAAATGGAAAAACAATACCTGCCGGCGACGATGTGGCATGGATGGGGTCTGGGCAGCTTTGGGAGTTTTATTTGTGGAGTGGGCTAGTAAATATTTTATGTTTTAAAACTAGAGTATTCTTTTCATTTATAATTATTCTTTTTTTAATTAGAATTAGGGTTTTTGCCAGGCTTGCCTCACAATGCTAGGCGAGGCACAGCACTTAGGGGCACCTTTCTGCTGACGCCTCACCCAGTAAAACATAGGCAACCAAGGCTCGCCTAATCGCCTCAAGCGAGCCATGCAAGCGCCATTAACAGCATTGACTAGAACTTGAGCAATAGGGCATGCTTCCAATACGGTTAGATAGGTCACCGAATCTCTAAATGCCCATTGCTTGACCCTAAAGCCACTGGAAAGATAAATTTGAACTATAACCCCAAAAGAAATGCAAGGGTGTTTACTATGATGCAAGAGGAAGCAAGTAATGTAGAAGATATGGTGACAAGTATAATTGAAATCAATAAAGTGCCTGTTTATGCATTGTTTGATTGTGGAGCTACACATCCTTTTGTGGCTAAAAAGATTTGCTAAATGCTTAAATGATAAACCTCTGGTACTTACTGAACCTTATAAAGTAACCATTCCTAAAGATAAAATTTTAGTGACAAACTATTAGACAAGGAGTGTACCACAGGAATTGATATTATAGAACTTAAGGCTGACTTAATACAAATTAATATGAAAGAGTTTGATGTAATTTTGGGAATGGATTGGTTGGCTAGTAATTTTACCCATGTGGATTGTTGAGGTAATCATAAATTATTACCCACTTGGAAAGAAAAGTTACTCATACAAAGGAGGCACAAAGAGTTTACAAAAAGAAACTAGTCTCCTACTCTCTGCAACTTAAGCTCGAGAGCAATTAAAAAAAGGTGTGAGGCATACCTAGCATTTATTATGGACTCAAACGAGAAAGATGTTAATATCCAGAGTATTCGCATAGTAAAAGAATTTTTAGACATATTTCCTGAGGAATTATAAGGACCACTCCCGAATAGCGAAATTGAGTTTGAAATTAACCTAGCTAGTATTAAGATCAATGCCCATCTCTAAGGCACCAGATGGCTCTGACAGAGTTAAGAGAACTAAAGGTTCAATTACAAGAATTGATTGATAAGGGGCAAATTAGGCCTAGTGTATCACCTTGGGGAGCTTCAGTGTTTATTGTGAAGAAAAAAAATGGACGTTTGAGGTTATGCATCAATTATAGAGAGTTTAATAAGATTACCATCAAGAATAAATATCCCCTTCCAAGAATTGGTGATCTCTTTGACCATTTGAAAAGAGCTATGGTGTTTCCCAAAATAGATTTGAAATTAGGGTAGCATCAACTCAAGATAAAGGCTGAGAATATATCTAAAACTATCTTTAGGACTATATATGGACATTATAAGTTTTTAGTCATGTTGTTTGGTTTAACTAATGCTCCAGCTACCTTCATAGATTTGATTAATAGGATATTCAAGCCATACTTGGACAAGTTTGTGGTTATTTTCATTGATGATTTATTAGTTTATTCCCCAAGTGAATAGGAGCATAAGGAACACCTTAGAGCAATGCTACAAATCTTAATAGAAAAAAAGCTTTATGCGAAATTTAGTAAATGTGAATTTTGACTTAAAAGTGTTTTCTTCTTAAGACACATAATATTCGAAGAAAGCATATCAGTAGACCCTAAAAAGGTTGAAGCTAAAATGAATTGGCCTACACTAACCAATGTCACTAAAGTGAGAAGTTTCTTAGGATTGGTAGGTTACTATAGGAAGTTTGTTGACAAGTTTTCAAGGATAGCTATTGCCTCTCATTAAGTTAACCTAAAAGAGATCAAAATTTGAGTGGGACCTCACTTGCGATGAGAGCTTCAATGAATTGAAATGATAGCTAACATCGGTGTTTGCATAAACTCTTCCAAGTGAAATAGGCAACTTCATTATATAATGTTGCATCGAAGAATTGGTTAGGATTTGTTTTGATGCAAAACGAAAAAGTAATTTCCTATGCATTAAGAAAATTAAAGCCATATGAGAAGAATTACCCCACATATGATCTAGAGTTAGCAACTGTGGTTTTGTTGTGAAGATGTGGAGATGCTATCTCTATGATGATGTGAAGTTTATATGGATTATAAGGGTCTCAAATACTTCTTCACACAAAAGGATTTGAACATGAAGCAAAGAAGATGGTTGGAGTGACTGGAAGACTATGATATAGGCATTAATTACCACCCTTGCAAAGTGAATCGCGAGGTAGTTGCTGTAAGTAGGAAGGCAAGTAGCAAGTTAGCTTCTATGTTAGCAAGGCATATATAATCTTTAGATTTGGAAATAGTAGAGTCTACGAATAACATTCTAGCTAATCTCAGTATTCAGCCATGTATCCTTGAGAAAATTAAGATAGCTTAAGACCATGATCCCAAACTAGCAAAAATTAAAGAGAAAGCTAGGGTAAGGTTGTTACCTAATTTTCAAATTAGCCACAGTGGAGGACTCTACATGAGAAAAGGATTGTGTATCCTTAGTGATAAAGAGATTAAGAGGGAAATATTATTTGAGGCCCAAAATTCAAAACTTTCTATACATCGAAGGAGCACAAAAAAGTATCGGGACTTAAAAAGGAATTTTTGGTGGGGTGGCATAAAAAATGATATAGTCGACCATGTGGCTAAATGCTTAACATGCCAAAAAGTCAAGGCCAAACACCAAAGACCTGGAGGATTACCACGTTCGTTGGAGATTCCAAAATGGAAGTATGAGTATATCACGATGGACTTTGTAGTAGGACTACCATGAACTCGACAAGGACATGATACTATTTGGGTAATCATAGACCGATTGATTAGGTCAATGCACTTTCATTCTATGTGCTCTTCATCTACTATCGATAGACTAGTAACCATGTATATTGACAATATAGTAAAATTACATGGCATTCCAATAAGTATTATGTCAGATTGAGATGCCCCGTTCACTTTGTAGTTTTGGAAGAGCTTTCAACAAGCTATTGGAACAAAAATAGAACTTAGTATGACATACCATTCATAGATTCCAATTCAAACCTTAGAAGACATGCTTAGAGCGTGTGTTTTGGAGTTAAGGGAAACTTGGCCCTTATAGAATTCTCATATAATAATAGTTATCACAGTAGCATTAGCATGTCCCCATACAAAGCTTTATATGGGAGGAAATGTAGATCACTTATCTATTGGGATGAGATTGGAGAACGAAAAATCATAGGACCTAAACTAATCCAACTAACCATGGAGAAAGTTATAATGATTAATGACAAGCTTAAGGGAACTTAAGATTGATAGAAATGTAAGGTGGACATTAAGAGGAGACACATAGAATTTCAACAAGGAGACAAGGTGTATTCCAAGGTTTATCTAACACATGGAGTCTCACATTTTGGCAAGAGTGAAAAGTTGAATCCTTGATACATTTGGCCATTTGAAGTATTAGATAAAATAGGAGAAGTAGTGTTAAAAAAAATCAAACTATTTATTGAACAAAAAACTTACCAATTCATGGTTCACTAACTCAACAGTTGGTAGGATTATAATTGAACTGCAATTGAACCTTTATATCGTAATTATATAATATATATTGTATATTTCATATATTACTAAAAGTCAATAATATATCAAACATAAAACATAAAGAGCCTAAATTATGCTGTTCAACTTCATAAGTTAAAATTTTTTAGAAGAGAACCAAGAGCACATGAACTAGGTAAGGAACTAAGGGTTTCTACCCTCTAGAAGAATTTAAAATTAGAATGTTAGATTTGATTTTGGGCTTTATTTTGCAATTCTATTGACTGTTTTAGGTTTTTTTCTTTATAATTGTACCTTAGCCTTAGATGTTCACACATTTGACAAAAAAATTCAAAAAAGTGCTAATTATGCCAAGAATTAAAGGAAAAGAAAAAAAGAAAATAAATGAACTAGTTTGGTTTTAATAAATTATGAATGGTTCAACGATTCAAAGGATTCGATTGCCGATTCAGATGGTTTTCACAAAATACGATGATTTTTTTTATCTCTTAGTTTATACTCAAAATCAAACCGGTTCATAGGGCGGTCAATTCTGTCTAACTGGTCCGACCGCTCAGTCTAATCTAATTTTTTAAACAACAAGGAGAAGTAGCATACCATTTATCATTACCCCTATCATTATGCCGTGTACACGATGTATTTCACGTGTGCTAATTAAGGAAGTACTTGATGGATCTAACCCATGTGATAGAGCCCAAACCCCTACTCATCAAAGAGAATCTAAGTAATGAGGAATTCCCACTTAATATTATGGATCATAAAGAACAAGTTCTATGCCATAGAACAATTCCTTACGTTAAGGTACATTGGTTAAATCACACTGAACGAGAAGCAATGTGGGAATTAGAATGGGACATGTGCACTCACTATCCACACCTGTTTGAAGATCAATGTATATAAAGTTTCGAGGACAAAACTTCTAAGGGGGGAGGAGGGAGAATGTAATACCCAAAATTTTTTATGATATTATTATTACTAGTTTCTTTAACCTATTCAATTTAGGATAATTAAATTCGCAAGAGTTAGAATTTTTAAATAAGGATGTAGTCATAAGCATAACCACCTAACCACTAAATGGCGTTGTAGTTAAGATCATGACCAAGATAATCAATTAGGATCCCAAAAGTTCATGAGCATGATTAATTAATGAATATTTTTGAGAAGTATGTAATCTCTGTTCTAAATTACTCTGAAAAAACATGTTATGTGATTCACTTTGATAATCTAGATCTTGAATATTTGGCATACTAATTGTTTTATTTTTTAAAGGAAATATTATTACCTTCAGTGATTTCTTTTCTTCTAATTGATATTTATACAACTTTAATCCAGTAGGAGGAGAAAGAGATTTATTTATTGGGTGAAGTGTCGCTCATAAGATATTAATTCACCATTTTGCATATAACTATTTCAAGACAAGGAAGATAAGCAGTATTGGGGTTAGTGACAAGAGATTGGTATTTTTTAGAATAGATTTTTATTTGACATTTAAAATTTCTAGTTCGGAAATTTTCTTTGAAGTTTTGGGCACTTAAATTTAATTGTTAAAACAAGTATTGAAATTATTTTTTTTAGCTGATCTATTTTTGGGATTATTTATTTTTTTTTTGAAAATTTAGCATGTTTTATTGGATTTGAGGCTTAGTGTCCTGAGTCTTTAGGTATAGATGCATTGTCATGTTATGTCCCAATTTTGGAACGTGACAGAGGGTTGTAGCCTAAATTGTCTAGGGCACTAATGTCTTGTTCATGGCTATCATAGTCAATCCCGTTAACTGCTCAATATTCATTTGCCCCAGCCCCTGTAGCACTACTAACTTTGGATCAACCTTAGGTATAGATAGAGAAATGAATCAAGGAGACAACATTATTTGGGGTCGTTGCCTCCTTCCTAGCCTGATTACTCTGGATTATTATGCTTTGGACTTGACATGATCACTAAGTTCAAGTAATCAAAACTTGCGATGAAGAGGTTATTACAAAAAGCATCGATGGATGCAAGCTTAATTTATGCACCAAATAACTCCCTCCTCCAAGCAATAACAACTACCACAAAATAATGTTAGCAATGTTGATATTCCTTCCAGCGAAAACTTTTCAATGCTTACCTTAATACTATAGTTTCTTTTGCTAGGAGGAAAAAGAGAAAATTTGCTCAATACTGCTGAAGAACAGATGAGCCGTAACCACCTGCGTAGACTTGTTTTATGTGTTTGCCTTACTTGCCACTTTAGGGCACGCACTTACATATACAACTCACTATTTTTCAGGATTCTCCCAAATTTTCTCGAACTACCTCTTTCAGTCCTGCTAGGATTCCCCGGTTCCTGTCATGTGGGATACTCATGAGTCGCTCATCTCAGCAAATATTCGTTGCTTCTGGTTCGGCACAATCTATTGGACTCACCTTAAAGCTACAATCATGTTGACATTATTGCAGGTGTGGTTTTACTTATTTAAACTTGTTATCTTATTGTTTATTATAATTTCTTAATTACTAATTAACATTTTAATTCCCAAGTAAATGATCACTAAAGAAAAATTGCAGTTGAACAAAATTTTACTCATTGGGTGCGATTTATTTTATTAGAGTTGATTTATAGTAGCCAATTTAACTTACTTAAAAAATATTTAGACGGTAATATTATTCAACTAAATTCAGTATGAAGCATTTTCTCCAACATCATTTTTAATTTTTCAAATTTTTTAAATCCTAGTAAACAATAAGTACATTATCGTTAAACTATTAATTATTATCATTTATTCTTTAATACAATAAATTTGGGGTTAGAGTTTTAGATTGAGTTCAAATAGAATAATTGAATCCAAATCCAAACCTCTTCCTTATCAAAGTATTTCCAACACTTGATAATAATCCTTTGAGCCACCGAAGATCCAAATACACTCAAACATTTTTTTCTAACCACCGAAGGTCCAAATCCAGGCACATTCACTGCTTATTCTTTACACAAGGTAAGTTCAAAAACCACATGTCAAGAAACCCGCATATCCATAACATATCTAAGCAGATTACATCCTAATGCATAATTTAAAGAACCCAATATTCCAGCCACACAAAACCAGTTGCTTCCATGGAATCAATGTGACAAACAAGACACCAAAATCCAAAAACGGACCATGGAAGACAAAACAGTTTCCTAGGACAACCTAGTTCATAAATACTGTCTGCTTCTAGATAAGGACACACGTCCCGTTGGCTTCAGCAGAAAAACAGAGAGTTCGGGACGTTCTCCTTTAGCTTAGGAATTGGCGTGACGGCTGGAGCAGTCCCACTGTGGCTAGATGATGTCCCTGATGATGTGCCTTCGAACTTCATCCATTGGCCCAACTAAGTGGCTGCCAAGTGAGCATAGCATATTGGAGCAACTACAGATTCAACATCACGGAGCAGAGGAGAATTAGACAATCAAAGACTCAAAGTAGAACCAGAGACAATATGATAAGAAAGAAAAACAAGTAGGAACTATTTCAGTCTTAAATTTAACAACAGAAATAGCAGTGGTGCTGCGCTGATACCTGCAGTAAAAATCGCAGCAATTTTAGAGAAATTACCGAAATTGACAACTCGCACCTGGGGAGTTAAATATTGGTGTTTGATTAACTGTCTACTCAGCACTTACACATATGATAGGGAATGCACAAACTCCTGCAAATCATCCACCGAGAAACCAACTTCGTCTAACAGAACATGACAGATAATGTGTTGGTCTTGCTGTCCCCTATATATATATATATAGTTGCATTTAACATATTCGCATATCCTGGCAAGCATCATCCCATAAGTCATTATCTTCATGATTGAGAAACAAATACATTGATTAGGTGGTTAAAAGATTTAAGAAAAAGAAATGCTTACAATCATCCCAGCATGAGCACACAAGCAAAAGTCAATTTTCTTGGGATGAAAAAGTTTATTATCTATTACAGTCCCTGCAAATCAGAACGGCAAAAATTCCGGCACATTTGAAAATCAGCATTCTTTCTTTCACTAAACAAACATGAAAAGATAAAGATGCATTACCTGGCTGCACATTACCAGGAGAATTGGGCTGAAAAAATCTGGTGTGGTGATTTTCTTTGTGCAATAATCACCACAAACTTGGGGGACCATTCCTCATTAAAGAACTTGCACGCCTGCACAAAATGGACAAAGACCTAGTTATAGAAAACCAAAGGAGATAGAATGAAGAGTCAGGCAAGTATGCTAGTCAGAGTAAAGACCTCAATAATTTGGCTTACTTCAGCATTCAAGACCTGATTGAACTCTGATTCGCTGACACCATCTCTATAAATTTGCACAAATGAATATCAGGTAAATATCATCAAAAGATGTGATAATTAATTTCTTCAGTTAAGTTTGTCATTTTATATCGAAACATTACCTAAAGATGATAATTTGGTCAGGCTTTCTTCCAGAACTAGAGCAGAAATCCATCAGAACTTCCCTGCAATTGGTGGAGAAGATACTCAGGTTTCCTACGACCATCAGTTAACAAAAATTCATGCGGAATTACATGTGATGCTTTTTTAACAAATGATATGTTGAGTTTTGCAGCACAAAAGCTACAGACAAACCCTTATCTTATTATAGGTACTTAAGCCAGAAGTCTCACCTGATGATGCCATTGTCCTTGTCAGTGCCTGACACTGGTTTGAATAAGGAATCAATCATTTCCACTTTTGGAGATTGAGTGCGAACACATGCTCTATAACGAGAAATTGATGGCCACTGCCTTGAGCTAACGACCTAATTAATTCATCAAAAGCAAGTGCAGAATTTGTTGTTTCCAAATTCGCAGCAGGATATATCAATATGCAAATAAATATGCAAATCAGATTATCATGAATTAGAACAAATAATCACAATTGAGTCAGTACATGCATTTTTATCAATATGAGATTCAAATCAAGCATGCGATATCAGATTTAACATGCGCCGTCATAATTAAACATACAGCACGCGTGTCCAAATATATATATATATATATCAAATTTAAGGCAAATCAAAATTTTAGCAATTATTTAATCAGATATGAATTCAGAAAAAGCCAAAATTCATACATCAACCGAGGTAATAAAACAATAAAACATGCTATCAATTTTATCTAATATAAATACCAAAATTTAAAAGTAAACTTATTTTCAAGATTCTGTATCTAACAAGATTCTATTTGCATTGAAGAAACGAGCGCCCTGACTCATCAGTGCAACGGGTACAGCGCAGCTTTTTCCAGGATGATATGGTCCAGAACGATTAGGTGCACTCCGTCTCGTTCACCTCGAACAGTACTTAGTCACCAAATAAGAATGAGATAGTCGTATATATCTACCAAATAAAAATGAGATAGTCGTATATAACTAAATTCGAAACAGGGAATATTTTTGAGAGGAGACGGGAAGGATTCTTAAGAGAGAGAGAAAGAAAGTGGGCAGAAGTCGGATGCTTAGGCGTGTTGAGAGACGAATACAGTATGTTTAAGAACTGCTAAAGGCAGTTTATAGGCGGGATTAGGGTTAGAGTCCGCCAATTAATGGCCTCTAACACGTCACCCAGCCAATAATATTCTGCCACGTCAGCCACACATGTCCACCAATATCACGCCACGTGTCCCACGTCCTTCTGCCAAATCCCGCTTAATCTTTATCAATCCGGCCAAATCTCATCTTAATCTTCAAAGATTTGATTTAGTGTGATTGGATTAGATTAATCCAACAGGTCTTGACCGAGTCAGTTCTTATCTGATTATCCAAGTTAAGTTCAAAATTCAGATCAAATTTGTCCCAAAAAGATAATACTAAGACATTCGCCTTAAGACCCGCGCCCATGCCCGGAGCCGGGCCGGGCGGCGGCACGCATGTGGTCCACTCACATAAACCCTTTAAAGAACACTTTATCAAGTATTTTTACTTGAGTTCAATATAAACTAGTCCACACTAATTTATAAAACCAATGTAGGACAAGTGAAGGGTTGGAATAATCATTCAACTCCTCCACTTGATTTTATAATGTTCAAGTAAGTCTCTACTTTCTCAAACATTCCATATGGATAATTCAACAAGAAACACTTAACCAATTCCTTCCTCCATTGCACCACTACAATTAATCTTTGAATTCCAACCATAATTGGCATCCATCCAAAGTTAATTAACAATTAATTATGCTAATTATGCCAATTACAACAGAATTGAGATTAAGACCAGATCAGAAAAGGGACGGTGAATTTTCTTGAGGCAAGATCATGGAGACAAATAATTGAATATTCATTATTTGTGCATTTAGTGAGCCTTGCAAGAAAATGTCAATGATAAAGGATACAACTGAAAAATGTCAAGTAGAATCTATATATTCAAGAAAAAAGGATGAGGGAGCACTAAACTGCAGCAATTGATGGAATATCAGACTGTCCAGTAGAGCCATGCGACACATCCATCCCAAGAATCAGGGTGGGAACCTTGGATATCACTGGAATTGATAGTGATGGCTCACAAGCTAACACAGAGTTCAACCCACCAAGCTGCCAGACATAATACCATTAGAATCCAGAATATTAGCAACCATGGAGGCAGAGTCCCATCACCAGTCATGCAACCTACACTTTGGAGCAGCTATTTGCATTTATCTTTAGCAGAACATTTGTCAGATATTTATCATTTGTATGTACAGGTGCCAGGCATTGAGTAACAACTCCAAAATCACACAATGATTTCCGCTTCCATGGACCTTCAAAGTTGCAGTTTATGCATTAATCACACTCCTAGGTTCATCTTATTTTTATTGTAAATTAGAAATGGAGATTATTGAATCACACAAACCATAAGTGTCACAGTTTTTCCACTCAGGAAGCGAACAGAGAAGGAACTTTGGAGGGTCCTGAAGCTTTTCCTGTAAGCCGTCAAACATCTTCTCCACCCTAACATGGGGTAGATCATAACATGGGGTAGATCTCGCCAGAATTGCGGAATTTCTTCCAAGACACCGAGTGGAGCAACCACGGCCTGATATAAGGTAAATTACAGTGGTTTACCAATCATGTCCACACTGAAAATGGAGAGCATACAAGAAGTGAAGAACTTACAATTCCTTTCATTTGACCAACTTTCATCAAACCTACAACCAGGTTACTTGCATCACAACGGACTGAGAAATTTACAACAGCCCTGCGTTCAATCTTACTAGCAACAAAAACTTTCTGTAAAAACATATCAATAGTTTCTATGAAACAAAAAACTGGAATGAACATTTGACATTATATAATTTAGCAGCTTGAATAAGTGACCTTATGATTGAAGTTCCACCTTCCATTCCGAGCAAACAAATCTTCTCCATTACCTACTTTAAGCTGCAATAATATGTAATAAGGGTCAGCAAAAGCTTTTCACCTAGCATAAGACTTCCACATAACAAGAAAACTGAAATGTAAGCTATGCTTGAAAATAAGCAATATCCATATCTTAAAAACATACCTTTGGTGTTGGCAGAACATGTCCTTCAACCCTAGTAAAGTTACTACTAATAGAAACACCACAAGAGCAGAGCATAGACTCGGCATCGTAGTTATTGATTTTCAAAGCCTGCCAAAGAAACAGAAGCAACTGAGTACACAATAACAAGTAACATGCTAGAACTCTATGAAAGCAAGAAGCATACATGACTCAGAACTGACATCCTCGCTTCTGGTTTTTGTCTTGATTTCTCTACCAAGGAAGCTCTTCGAAAGGTTGATAGAGCTTTTGTGTAACATTGTAAGGACACCAGAGAACATAGCTAATACAAGCACATAAACAGTCAAATTGCAAGTTTCATTCTTTTTTTTTTTCACAGAAATTGAAGTCCAATCCAAAGTTTACCTCAATTGGGAAGTAAGTTGGACGTTTTGGCTTTCCGACATTAATGCATGGTAAGTCTGCAGAATCTTGCAACTTAATGTTACGGTGGTTGACAAAGTAGCTGTAGACAGTCACTTCCATCGATTGAACTTCACCACCTTCATCCCTGTTTTTCTGCTTTAATGTGAAACTAAGGGATTTTCGAAAAGTAAACTGCATTAAAACCATGCCAATGGTTTGGGCAAGTTTCAAAGAGTATGACAGAATAGGGAGGCATACATCTGCTCTCTGCAAGGTTTCTCACTTAATCCAGTTATTCTGTATTCATGGTTACAGGGACTTATCTTCACCCTCAAATTTTTAAGCGTTCGCTTCGCCTGATAAATCTGAATTGTTAGAAATCATGGCCTCTCACCAACAAAGATATTTTCAGTTCAATCATAAAAGAAAACCTACAAGGGGCTGCCTTGTTACCTTTGTCCAGTCAACTGAGGAGGGGTCTCTCACATTTTGGTTGGCAACTAGAAAGTCAGCCACAGGCCCAGGCTTGATAATCATGGTTGTATATACATCTGAAAGTATTTATTTAAACAGTCATCAATGGATTATAAGCAATAACAACAAATCAAAGGCCAAATGGTAACCACAGACAAACCACTACCAATGTTCAAAGATAAGCCACTCTGGGTGGTCCTGAAGCTTGAATGGAATCCACGGCAACCAAGAACACTGCCTCCAACATCAGCAAAGTTCCTCGGATCATTATGGAAAAAGATTGACGAACCAGCAGACAACCCCTGACAGTAAGAAAATTGTGAGATACATACTCAGACATAAATTCTATTGACCATGCATGACTTACTGCTTTGCTGCATGCTGTCTTAGAATGATATCCAACACCCTTAAGGCTTCTTGAGAGTTTTCAGATTCCTAGCCCTGTAAAGCATTCACAATGGCCTGAATTGGAATCTTGGCAGCAAAACTTATCTCCACTTTGAAGGTTTTAGACAGGTATGGTGGCCTTAATCTTTTCCTGTCACTTTCATTGGGGCTTTCATGCCCTCCAGGGCTGGCATTTCCAGTGTTCCTGGATACAACCAATCCACCAGTATAAAGAAGCAAAAATATATAGTACAACGGGAAGAAGATAACTTATAAAAACACCAGACATCATGCCCACCCACTGGACGTAGCATCCTCAAGCACAACAGTGAACTCGAGTTTGTTCTGTGGAAGTGGTCCAACGGTGAACAAACTTTTCTCTCCATGATAAGCAAATTGTTTGCCACCCAACTCGGTTTTGTATGTCTCGTGGACTTGGTAACGCGCTTTCCTGCCAACACCCTTGCCATCAACAGGACATGATTTTTATTAGTATCCCATATCAATGAAATAAATAAGTTGTGGTTTCTATATTTGATTTTGAATAATTCTCACCTCTAGAGCTAGCTTTTAGGGTTGAATTAAGACCAAGTTCATTTTTTAATGGTACTAGAATTGTAAATTTTTTTTGGCCATGGCGGATCCTCACAACTACCGTCGAGCCCCTGTTTTCTTCACCTCTCGTTCTTGTTTCTCCTCCTCTCACGAGAACAAATTACCACTCTTGGTTGAGAGTGATGAAAATGGTGTTGCTCTCAAAGAACAAATTGCGATTCGTTGATGGCTCCACTAAAGCACCTCCAAGTGATGATCCTCTTTATCCAGCCTGGGAACGTTGTAATAATATGGTGATTTCCTGGCTGAATCATTCAATATCTGCTTCGATCACCAGCAGCATTTTATGGATCGATACGGCATATGATGTTTGGATAGACTTGCGTGAGAGATTCTCGCAAGGAGATGTTTTCAGAATCTCAGATCTTCAGGAGGAGATCTACAATTTCAAACAAGGCGACAAAAGTGTGACTGATTATTTTACTGAACTCAAAGTTCTGTGGGATGAACTCCTTAATTTCAGACCGATTCCTTCATGCGTTTGTTCAACTCCATGTAGTTGTGGTGCTTTGGTTCGTGTACAGCAATATCAACATAATAACTATGTTAGTGTCCCACATCGATATCGATTAAATAAATAAGATGTGGTTTCTATATTAATGTTGAATAATTCTCATCTCTAGAACTAGTTAGCTTTTGGGGTTGAATTAAGCCGAAGTTCTTTCTTTTAACAATTCTAAAGCAAAAAGGAAGGAAATGAAAAAACGAAAAGACAAATATGACATACACTGTAATGGAAGAAGTGCCCTTCGATCTTATTCACATTTCCTCCGAAGTGATTGGTAAGGATAGTAACCTTGTTCCCCCTGGTTCCAAGGCCACGTCTACCCATTGGAACCCGCAAAACCTTTTTCATTTTGGCTTCAAATTCAGCTCTTGATGGAGTAACATTAGGAGGAACAGACAGCGGCAGTGCTTCTGGAGCCTTATAAGCCTCCTTTTCAGTTGGATCCATTACAGGATCTCTTATAATAGGTTGATCAAGTACTTCTGAGAAACAGGAACAATTAGAAATTAATAGGCATGAGATTAAAATGAAGCACCTCATAGGAACTTAAACAATGTAATACAGAAACCATGTGAATATTTTCAAAAATGTCTAACTTCCAACAAAACAATTAAACAAAAAACAAAAAAAACAAAAACATGATCAACTGCTAGCTCAGACAAATGCTAAAAGAAACTATGAGGCTTTTTTTTTTCAGATAAATGGCGCGAAAAAAGAAAGGGGAGTTGGTCTTGGATCATACTACAGAAGCTGGATATTGTAATGATCTTATAACCAGGCACGAACGATTTTCAAAAGGCACGGACAATCCCCAACGTCGAAATAAATGAACAAACCACCCTATGTAAGAAAGAAAACCAAGCAACCTAAGAAGTGCATTTCTCAAAGAATGACTCAATCTCAATCAAACTCCATAAATCTGGTCAAGAAACAGCCATGCATGTCCAGAAAACCAAAGGAAATCAAAAACTCAGACAAGAAAAAGAACCCAAAATACCGTAACTAGAGCGAAAGTGAAAAGTTAACCGAATCATCTCATTTACCTTAGATAGTTTTAAGATCAAAGGAACTGAACTGAACTGAACTTGCACAAGCTACACTCGTCTACAAAATCAGAGCAAATATAAAGAGCATGGCTGAGAGAGGAATCCCTTAAAATGTTGCCGTTTAAACGCAGTGATTTCTGAAGAGGAAGAGATAGAGTTGAGTACGAGAGTGAAGCCCATTACAACAAATGCACTATAATTGTAATTTAAGAAAGTATTTCAATAACACTGTCCGTTATGCTCTGCTAAGGCTAATTTATGAAAATATTGTAAGAAAAAATAATTTTTAAAAAACGACTGCAAATATGGGGAAATTGTAAAACTATCGTAAAGGCCACGCCTTTTAAATACCTTTTTAATTTTTTTTATTAGAGGAACAATGGGCATGGGCCACGCTTCTCATTTTGCAGCAAATTTCGTGGGGAATGTTGTTGTTTTTTTTTTTTAATTATATTGATTTTTTTTTTAATTTATTGACGGTGGTTGAATTTTTTCTTTTGAAAAATATTTGATAGGTTGATGTCATCCCTCATCAACTCTAACGAGGGCTGACATCAACCCTAAATTGTGAGCAATTTAATATAAAATATTTTATTTTATATTTAAAATTTAATTAATTTTTTCTTAAAATATTAATAATGAGCCATAAAAATGTAGTACAAATTTTAATTTTTTTTGGTAAATGTACTATTTTATAAAATGCATGTGATTGAAGCATATTTTTATAAATTTACTATATTTTATATTTATTTCAATTATTGTAATATATTAACTTGTGAAAGGATGTTTGTAATATTATAAACTCGGCCAAAATAGGCATATGAAATTGTAGTACATGATTATATATTAATACATTAACTAATAATTATCATACCTTCTAATCATAAGTGATACTTGTTATTTCAAGGTATTTTATTATTATAGAATATGAAATTGTCCATAATGTTTTTACCCTATTTATCTATTCCACTTTTAAAAGCCACTATTAACATAACTTTATCATATATATTTTTTTATCTTTCAGAATTAAACTCAAATGAGATATGATCCATTTTTTAACATAGATATACATGGTTATTGAGGAAAAAAAAACGATCATTGTCAATGCCAATGTATCATATACCGGCTCGTCATGAATATATTCCAACAAGTCTATAACAATCATATATTGACTTTAAGTTTCGATAATCAACTGAAACTTTATTCATCAAACAAGTAGTCTTTCTGGCCCATATATATAATTTTTGATTGACTACTCTCATAAAATAAGTAGTCATTTATAAATGATAATTCTTGATTAATGTATTAATATATAATCATGTGCCACAGTTTTACATGCCTATTTTAACCAAGATTCTAACATTACAAATATCCCTTCACTAGTTAATATATTACATCAATTGAAATAAGTAGATTATAGTAAATTTATAGTAACATGCTTCAATCACTTGCATTTTATAAAATAGTACATTTATTAAAAAAATTAAAATTTATACTACATTTTTATGGCCCATTATTAATATTTTAAAAAATAATTAATAAAATTTTAAATATAAAATAAAATATTTTATATTAAATTACACACAATTTAGGGTTGATATCAGTCCTCCTTGGAGTTGATGAGGAATGACATCAGCCTATCAAACATTTTTCAAAAAAAAAAAAATTCAATCATCGCCAAAAAAATTAAAAAAATAAAAATAAATCAATATAATTTAAAAAAAAAAAGAAACAACATTCCCAAAGAGGCGTGGCTTCTTGCATGAAGTTTGCTGCAAAATGAGAGGGGCCACGCCGCTTATTCTTCTAATTCAAAAAAAAAAGAAAGATATTTAAAGGCGTGATTTATAGCTACACCTTACGATAGTTTTATTTTTCTCAGATTCGTGGTAATTTTTTAAAAATTATTTTTTCTAATAATATTTTTATAAATTAGCCCTCTACTAGCTATGTCCCCGAAATTGTCCCGTGCATTGCTCTACGCTCCGAAAAGAAATATTAAAATATTCATATTTAAATTCAAAAAATAAAATAAAATATTTATATCCAAACTCAATTAGGAGCCATTTGATTTTGTTTTCTAGAGGTATTAATTGGTAAAAAAAATTAGTAAAAAGTTAGTTATAAATATATTTTTGAAAATAAAATATTTTTCGAAAGTTTTGTTTAAAATACAATAATTATGTAGAATTGAAAATAAATTGTATTTGAAAAATATAATGTTTCTTAATTAAAAATCGTGCAAATATGAGTAAGAGAAAATAAAAAATGAAAATGAAAAGAAAATATAGTAGTGTGTTTGAAAAAATGTGCTAAAAATAAAAATATCTATAAAAATTAAAAAAAAATTAGTAACTTTTTATTTTATTTTTAAGAAAATATGAAAAGGAGCTTTGAAAACAAAACCAAATGGGCACTTAATGTGTTGGGTTATCAATTTTTCTAATATGATCATTTTGATAGTACCTTTTAAAACAATTGAAATATGAAAAAGAAATTGAAAACTAGACTTATTTATGGGTAGGGAAACGTAAAATAATGAAAATATGATGGGATGTATTGTTTTGAAAGAACTCTTTTTGTTGGTTTATTAATAGAATATTGAATTATATTGATGAGGGTTATTGGAAATTGTAACAAAATGAATATTTAAATCAAAATTATATTTAATTAATTTATCAAATTTAGTATGATTTGACAAGTTGGGAAACAAAATAAAAAAATATGAAAATAAAGATTTACAAAACTAGAGAGAAGGAGGTGGCAGGTACGGGCTTTTTGCAATCTACCCATAGAATCAATTTAGATCATTAATTATGTAAAATAAAATTACAGTTATAAAATAAATATAAATTCAATTTCAATCAAATTTAAAAAATAAATTTAATCCTAGGACTTTATTGAGCTTAAGTGTGTCAAACTACTATAATAAAATAAAGATGTCGCTATCTTAAATGGTGACATCTTAATAATTATTACAAATTTATTATTTAAATATTTAATATATAAATATATCAATCTTTTTTAATATAAAAATACTAGGGTGTTGCTACTTGAAGTAGCAACACTCTTGTGTGCATCAAAAAATTATTATTTAGTGAAATATATATTATTTATACATATATAAAGATGTTGCCATCTCAAATGGTGATACCTTTATAATTATTGCAAATTTATTATCTAAAAATGATATATATATATATAAGTATGTCAGTCTTTTTTTAAATAAAAATACAAGAGTGTTGCTATTTGAAGTAGCGACAACTTTCTATATATTGAAAAATTATTTAGTGAGATATATATTAATTATACATATATAAATACGTTATTAAGGAGTAAGTTTAATTTATTTATATTATATATATTATATCTATTCACCCACACACTAAAGAAGCTATGCAAGAATTTGGGGAGGCATGATTAATGGTGGGGTTTATCTACTACCCTTTGAAGGTGTCAGCTGATTTGATAAGCGACACCTCCTCTCTTTTCTTTTTTCTTTTTTCCTATTTTTTAAATATTATTTTATTTTGTTTATATTTCAATTTTATGTTTTTAATTAACTTTTAAAAAATTTGGAATTTAGCCCAACTTTCAAAATTATATTTTTAGTTTCAAAATTTCTAATTTCTACAATTAATTTTTGAAAGTTCAAAAATAAATATTAACTATAAAATGAACTATAAAAAAATAATTTAAATTTTAAAATTCATAATTTCATGTAACTTTCTAATGATAAAATTTACAAATGAAGAGCTAATTTATATAAAAACAATTTAATAAAATATTCGCACAATAAATTACAACTATTTTTATAGCTGAAATAGTCAAGATTTAAAATTACATAGAATATAATGTCCATCTTATTTATTTAATTGTGTATTTGTAGTTAATTTTTATTTTTTTACATCTAAAGACGTAATTTGCCATATCAACTAATAATTAAAAGTTACAAAATCCAAGTATGACTTCTATAACCCCTCTGCAAATAATAAATAATTTAAACAAAAAATTTTATACATAATCACAACTGCTTTTACAATTTGAGTTTTCACAAATTAAAATTTATATATGATATATTCAAAGTACATGATTAAATATGATATCTATTAGTTTAAAAATAAGTTTATATAGTAAAAGAAAAGATGTCTCTATTGTGAACAGCAACACTTTAATTCTTGATTATACATTTTGCCCTATTCTATTTGCTTGTAAAATTTACAATAATTTTAAATTGGTCGAAAGGAACATTTATTACTTAATTTTTTAAAAGGGACATCAATCATACATTTATTTATGTCTTGTTAATCTCATGAAAACAATCATATTAAATAATAAATAATAAAATTTTATTGATCGAAATTCATCCTATAGGTACAACCGATCAAAGGACGGGACGGGCTTTTAGCAGAGGTAGACGAGAGGCTGTAAAATACCATGAGCACGTTGGATACATTGTATGAGCAGAAATATTGTAGGCTAACAGGCAGCAATCACATGTTTGATGCTAAAGACTAACTTTATGGGTTGGCTCGCAAATTTGCAATGGCCTGCTATTGTGGCTGACATTAGGTCTTGTTCAAATAGCGTTACCAGACATTAGATTAGATAGCAATGGTCTATTTTTTACACAGCAAGTTATGTAATTCGTGTACTTTAATTCCATTTGTATATGTCGATTACATAGTGAAAACTTTGTTCTTAAAATAATTGTAGCTGCTATCAAACAACATATTACCGAATAGGAAAGAATGCATTGGCTGCTAATTTACGTGGCAATTTTGTATATCAAATATGATAATAAATTATGTGATCTCACCTAATTTGGCCTCATTATAATCACGGATACCGTACAATATCCACAATCAAACACGTCCTAGAGAAATTTATTCATGGACCTAGTGAATGGATAACCAGAGGGAAGAGGGAGGATAGTAGGCTGTTGAATGTTGGAGAAAATGACTTTCACACATGGGCCTAATGAATATTATGAAACAAGAATGTACCAAATTCAAGTTATTGAAACGCTGCCCAAGCATGTTTTTCTACTTTTTGAATAGTAAAAGATGAGAATACTGAACTTTAGAATACGTCCAACTTGACTCCGTTTGGTTCCATTTCCGTGGCTTATTTTCATTTTTACTCAATAATTAAAAATGAAAACTCTCACTTTTTCTTCATTTTTTACTCAAAATATTCCTATTTTTATTTTTCAAACTTTTTCTAAACCTACTCTATTATCTTATTATTGCATCAATCAAATTCAAATTTGATTTAATATAAAGTACTCATTATTATTTTTAAATTAATAAAATATACATATATTTTTAAAAAATATTTTTTTGTAAACATAAAAAAATATAAACCAATTATCTTTTCAATCATATATCTACTCTGATTATTACTTTTCAAAAATTCATCCAAACACATTTTTATTTTTATTTCAAAATTATAACTATCTTTTCAACTTTTAGAAATAGTTGAAAATAGAAACCGGTCTCGAAAATAAAACCAAACAAGCTTAATTGTTTGTTGTGTCAAACTAATAATTACATAGGTAAATAAGTATTGTTTGTTCTTTTCTTCATTTTATTTTATTCTTTTATTAGGAAAGAGTTTTGAGGTAATCAGGTATTTGTAACTCAATATCTCAATGGTGTTACTTCGATCAAATTGAAAGTAATCTTTTTATTTATTTTTAATGTTTATCATTTTAGTGATACATTTTTAAATATTTATTCAAAATATCAATTCTTTTTTAGTGTGTTTTGAATAGTGTGCTTTATGTATCTTTTAATTCCCATTACTAGGGCCTTGTTCTCCTAGTGATTCCAAGAATATTTTCTAACTTCCAGGATAATTGCAAAACATGCACACGCTCTCCAACTTTTCTTGCCAAATATAATATTTTAATACGTAAAAAATCCTCACAATTCAATTACAAAACACCCTAATCCTACCTTGACCCTGCCCTGACACCCCCTCTTGCCTTTGTCTCCCACATCTCTCCTCTCTCCCTCACTCTCCATCTGCTCACTTTATCTCGTTCCATTCTTAATTTTTCTCAAAATTTCCTCAAACAGAAGGCAACAACTTCACAACCTCCTCGGTGACAAGCTATTCTCCTACTTTGTCAATGGTTTTATAGTTGGTTTTCTAGGTATTGGTGATGGGTTCTCCAGAAATGTCACAGAACTTCAATTTGGGCAAAATTTATTCTACGGTATTTGGAAAAGTGTGATTACTACTTGCTTCGGTTGTTCATCTTATGCCACAATCTATCGATTGTCTTTATTATTTGGAAGGACATATTGATTTAGGGTTTATTCCTAAATATATGACAATATTCCTTACTCGATTCCCTTTTTCTTTTCTGTAATCTTCACGGTTGTGGGTTGTTCCTCTGTATAGGACATTAAACAGTATTAATTATGCCATTGTTAAACATTATTTTGCGACATATCAAGTAATGTATTATTCAACAACAAGTAAATAAAATTCATCACTAAAAGTGAACAAGTTGTTATTATTATTGTTCATAAGTAGCTCTATGTGCTAAAATATTCTAAACATTTAATTGATTGATCTTTTCAATTAAACAAATTATAATTATAAGCGCAAAATAATTTTTTTCTTTGTTGCTGCAAATGTTAAATATAAAATAATATAATTAGATTGCATCATGTTTTTATTATGACCTGTCCATTTAATAATATTAATTCATTTATTTATCTAAAGAAATCATTACATTAAATGAAAATAAATCTAGGCAACATAATTATATTAATATTATTTTATTTAATATATTTGTATAATTTATCTCTATTACATTTGATTAAGTGTAATAATCTATCTCTATTATACTCTATTATGTTTGTATAATTAAATGTAATTTATTTAATATTACATTAATTTAATAATTTGCAATTCAAATAATTTTGAGTTTATTCCTAAATTATATATTATCAAATACTATAATAATAAAAATATATTAATTTTTTTGCAAATTATTGTATTTATTTAATATATTTTTTACTAGTACATAGACATGTATAATTTAATCATATTTTTTTATTTGAAATTTATTAACTATTTCATATAATTAATTAAAAAATATTTTTTATCCATTTAATAAAGTTAATTTTAAATACTTAATTTGCTTATTAATAATTATTTTAATTTTAATTAATGAATAATTGTTCCAATGTAATACAACATATATATTTTTAGAATAAAGAAAAAATAAAATGTCAAATTAAATAATCAAATAAATTAATTATACATAATTTTATTACAACCATATTTCAATCATTTCATGTATATATACATATACACTATCCAACCCTAAAGATACATACATATATATATATATATATATTACATTAAAAAAATCACTTTTACTCAACAAACCAACAAAAAAAATAACTAATTCGACATCAACAGTAAAGTTTGCCTTCCCAAAAAATATAAAGAAACAAACAATTTATTTTTAAATTATTTTTCATGTTTTCTCAAAACAAAAAGAAACACTTGGCAAATTCTCCAAAATTTTTGCTCAAAAATTTACAATTCACCCAAAATGCAAGAGAACAAGCCCTAAGTAACTATCATTTCATTGTAATTCTTTCTTGTATTTATGCTAAAAATATAAATAAAAGCATTGAGAAAATTAAAAATTATATTAACATACAAAAAAATAAGTGTCTTACTTATTTTACATTATAAAAAATGAGCACATGCTCAAGTATGCATATGTTGTTAGTTTAATTTACTCTTTTTTTTTTTTCTTTTGCTAAAGAAAATCATGGCTAATTCCTTCAACTACCTCATTTGGAACTCAAACTCAAGATCAAGCTATTGATAGAAATAAAATTTTAACACCAAATTAATCATTCACGCCGCTTCATAATTTTATTTATTTAAAGTCAAGACAAAAGTGAACAGATATATTTGACACCTAAACGAGTGTCACCATAAAAATTACAAGGGAAATATACTCCCTTTCAACCCTAAATTAGTTAAAGACGAAAGTAACTTCCTCCACCATTTTCCTGGTCTCTTTTACTCTCCACCACCAGTACCCAAACATGCAGCCCAAAACAATTATTTTTTGATAATTTCTCATTCTGTCATAATTAATTTCGGGGTGAGTATGGATTGGATAGGGGTTGTGCGTGTTGAACCACAACCACCAATAAAAAAATGTGGCCCAAATAAAAAAAGAAAAGAATGAAAAAACAAATTATTTTTTATTACATTGAAAAAGGACTAACCTACTTTTTAATCTTTAGTATTAGGTAAAATTAGAAATCAGTGGTAGGAATTAATCAAAGACCCATTCAAAACTTTATACATATCGTCGTTAAAATTTTCCAACATTTGAATAAATTTGGTAATAATAAATTAATATTTAACCAATTTTAAATAATAAATGATTTGCTGAATATCCATTATTATATCAATTAAGTTATTAGTTAAATATTTAGATTCATAATAGCTACTAATTTATCATCATCTCTCATATTTACTATCAATATAAGGTTTTTCCATTCAGGTTACCCTAATGGTACAAATCCCTTCGACACAGCCATCTTTTAAATTACCCGTCTCTGCTAAACAAATTCATATGCGCATGGAGAAACCATCTTTTGCAGTTAGAGATACAGCATTCCATGACAAAACAATAACTCTTTTTAAGGGAGAGTTTCTTATCACAAAGATACAAAGCTTTAGCAAAAACAAATAATTTGCATTGTTGCTACCATGGTCCGCAAGAACAGTCTCGGGGAATGGAACGGAAAACAAGGCTTCAGTTCCATTGCAATGCTACAGAATAGTCGTGAACATTCTGCATATTTTTATTGTTAAATTATTCAAAAGATTCAAATAAATTATGAAAAACATAACATTTAAAACTCTATTTCTTGCTTATATGAAGTAATTAGCATAATTTTGGATATCACAAATTAATGTTATATACTAAATTAGCTTAGCAAAGCTCAAAAATATTAGAAAAGCTATTGTACAACATAATAAAGATAAAAATAATTATAATAATATTAATAATTACTAGTACCATGTGAAGCGATGAGTGGATACAAAATCATAATTCTCTGTCTCAAAAGGATTATGAAACTGGCTAGATGAGGAACCTTCCATGTGAGGATAAAATGAAGAATAGGTACCAAAAGGTTCAGGTCGAAAATTTGTGAATAGGTTAGATGAATCATAACCAAAATAATGTGATGAGAAAGTATTACAACATGGTTGTGCATATGGCAGTGGCTCATCACCATGATGATAGTATCTAAATCCCTGAAAACCAACACTTTTATTATTACTCAAAGAAGATCCATAATCACGTCCATGGAATCCAATGTGTCTCGAAGAAAAATGATCATTGTATCCATCGCGTGTATATTCAGAGTATCCTTCCAACTGACTATGTCTGCACTAGTATTGCTCGATTCATGATCAAATTCGCGATATCCATAGTCAGTGCTATTGAAGGATGAATAATCATAATATCTATTTTGCCTTCCACTAGAATTGTCATGGCTTCTATCATCATGGCAACGAGAGTGGGTTTAAGAGGACAAATTATTGTCATAGTTGCTCTGCACATTATCAAAATACTCCCTAGGCCAATTTTGTTGGTATTCTCCTAGGCCTAAACATTGAATGTGCTCATCAACACTTTTATATCCTCCTTTAGATATTCAACCATGATGGGAATGATCATCATCACTTGACAACTTGGCCAAAAAAATGGTGTTTCTCTTCTATTCCCAGACAATAATCATGGTCAAGAACTTAAGTTGCATAATAATTTTTATCTCCTTATGCCCATGACATCCCTGTATTATATTGACTATCATGATAGTCTTAACAACTTATATCAACATGTTTGTCACCATCACCACCATCATGTGGTACTTGATCATCATTCCCATCATCACTATCATTAGTTTCATCACTATCATTGGTTTCATCATTGTCATCACTTTCATGATTTACTTGAACATTTTTTCCTCTTTGCTATCTTGACAATGCATCGATCATTTTCTTTTTGGCACCCGTTAGAGCATTAATTACCAAATTATCATCTTTTTCCTCCAGTTCTGTATCTAACCACTCTGTATAATCATCTAACAGTAGAGGCACTTCATTCTCTCTGGTCTGCTTATCCAAAATGTCATCATCATGAAATATTTGATTAAGATCAACGGGAAGATCATAATCATTATCCTTTTTCTTATATTGAATGTTTCGCATCTTGGGTCACATATTTTAATGGAAATAAAGTAACTTATGTAGCTTTGCCATAGCCAAATGATTTTGAAGTTTCATGTGTATTAATCACAATTTGCTCAAATTCCTTTCATAGCCAATAGATGTGCATGCTTGGCTTAGGACTTTGATAGCAATTTTTCTAAGGTGAGGAGCTTCATCACCATAATTAATCCACCATTCAGTTGATACAAAATATTAAAAAAAATAAAAAAAATAATTTTGATGATGCAAAAAAGATTATGATTATGATAACACTTAATAAAATTAAAAAATAATAATAAAGAATCTACAATAGAAAATTTATGGTAAAGTGATTTTTAATGCTCTACTCGCAAAAGGAGACCCAAACTCTCATATCTTGTCATGAAATAACTTAATCTAATAACAAACATGATAAAAAAAAAAGTTGTTATACTTGACAAAGTAAATATTTATAAAAATATCAAATAATTGTGCTTACCTCATTGAGAACTTGAGCTTGCACTTCTAGGTCAAGTTCAAGCCTTTTAATTATAGCTTTAAACCCTTACCTCACCTCATCAATATACACAAAAGTTCCAGAATATTGAAGCGTGGCATTCAAAAAATATGTTGAAGTACATATTTATGCATAGTTATTAGTTATATATAAACATAACTAAATAAAAAATAAATATTTAAATGATAGATGCTATTTACCTACTGCATGCAAGTATTGGTGCAATTGTCTGTACCACCACTTATCAATAATATCCCAATAATTTTTTCAATCCTTAGTTGCCTCTTTTCTTGTGAACTTCACTCTGTCCATTCCTTCATATATAATAAGCCAATGTGGATTTTATTATCTTGATCTACAAGTTTTAGAACTCTCACAAGTGGCTCCATAACAGATAAGATTACTCGCGCCCCTTTCCAAAATTTCAAATCCATTATAATTTTGTACACATTGTCTGTATCTTTTCATCTTCTAGAATTATACTCTTCCCATTCTAATGTGGTTCACATTTTTTTCAAATCCAATTGGTGTCGAATAAGGCTCTCAATGGCTATAAATTCAATAGCAAATTTTAGGATCACCAATCTCTATGATTCTCTATCATTTGTATATATTTTCATAAGATCACAAGTTTATCACTACTATAGATATAACTTGTGATCTATTTTGCCTTTTCCATATATTTTTTTACTTTGGTCATCTTCGTAATATCTTCTAGCATAATGTTAATACAATGTGCTACACACAGTGACCAAAACAGATGTGGCCTTTCCAACATTAAAGCTTCATCAGCTGCTTTATTTGCACTTTCACCATCTGTAATTATCTGTACAACATTTTTCTCCCCTACCTCATCAATTACTTTATTTAAAAGAGAAAGGATATAGTTAGCAGACTTTCTTATATTAGTACAGTCTACTAAGGAATGAAATATCATTTAACAATCACAATATATCATGAAATTTATGATGGGATGTCTATTATGAGTGCTCCAACCATCACACGTAATTGTGCACCCATACTCTAGCAATTTCATCTTTAAGGTATACCCATCAATTTCTTCCACTTCCTCATCCAAATAAATCCCACCAATTTGGCGTCCTAAAGGCCCTTTTATTCCCGGCCATGCCTCAATAATAGCATTAATCATGGATTGATAATAAAGGTTGCTATCAGCCACATGAAATGGGATAACATTGAATAAAAATGATTTTGAAATAGACTTACCAACTTTTTTACCTTTTGGGATGCAAACCAATTTTTGATATTTTTTTGTTTTAATAGGAACATAGAAGGATTATTCCTACCTAAAGGTTTATTGGCTCTCTCCTTCATGCTAAAACTACGCGACATTTCTCTCTTTGTACCTATTACTAGCCCTTGAGATGAACCAACACCAGAGTGCCCTATAATTACAAAAAATGAAGCTCATATAAGTATTTATATAAATATATAATGATGTATTATAAATTGAAATTGGACATACTACAACCATAGTGACGATGTATCTCTTCTTCATAACTAGCCATTTTACAACTTTCTCTCATAACATTCCTCAATTGCTTTATTTTTCATTTGTAACAAACCTTCTTCATTGACCTAGCTACTGTGAAATTCATCCTCATCTCCAATATTATTTTCATTATTAAGGGCATATCTAGCCATGGTTTCTTCTCGAATTGCACTTATAGCTAGGGCTATCAATAGAGCGAATTTTAATCAGAATTTGATTCGAATTCGATATGATTATTTAGAATCTTTAAATGATAAAAGATTCAATGAATATGATTTGATTAAAAAAGTTCAAAATCTAAAATAAATGGAGCGAATATGGATATGGCTCGATCCAATCCATTACTAATCCAAATCCAAATATATTTAATATTATACATATATGGTATTATACATATATATACACATAGTCCTATAGTAATGCCAAAGTAGATATTTGGATGAAGGAAATAATGAACTCCTGTGCAATATATGAAATCATGTGTTTTTCATATAAATTGTTAGATTTCGAACTTATTTACATCATAATTATATCACTTATTTTTCAATTTTTATAACAAAACATTATGTGGGAAGAATAATGAGCAGGAACTGAATACCATAATATAGCAAAAATGTAATACAAATCTCGATTTGATCAGAATAAGTTTCTTTTTATAGAACTTTGAGTTTATAGTTAATTGATTAAGAATCATGTATAACTATGTATTTATAATATCAAATAAGTATTGTTATTAGTAATTGAACTTAAAATATAATGATCTGGTAAATGAAAGTGATTAAGTTAAATTCTATTGTTGCTTTTAAGTGATCAATAGACTTGAAAATTTATTCATTAATCTGTTGTGTATTTTTTTGAAGGATGAATGTTTTGAATTTGGATTCTACTAAATTTTTAGAAAAATAATAAATATAAAATGATTTTTGAAGTATTCAAATTTGAGATTTTTTGGATATCCAACGGATATCCAATTTTTATTTGGATCTGGATATGGTTATACCAACTACAAATTCGATAGATCTTGGATTGAATCTGGATTCAGCATATTACTTTAGGATTTGGACTTGGATCTAGCATGATCTGATCCGAATTCGACCCATTGACAGCTCTACTTATAGCTACTTCTTTCTTCTTGTTCATTACATCTCTAGCAATTTTAGATTCTTGAAGATGCTTCAAGAGCATTTGTGATATGTCTTTAGGGGCTTTTATACATGGCTCCACATTCCCGACACATATGCAATATGTTATTTTAATCTTGTTATTTCACCATTAATAACTTTGCTGCAATATTTGCATTTTATAGTTTTCCAACCATCACCTATAGGATCACCAAAATTCCAACCAATATCTCGTTTTGGAGCCATCCTAAAATATACACAAAATAAAATATTACTAACAATATTAATAACATGTCATAACAAAACAAACACATAAATATAATTAGTAACTAAATAATTCTAACAATCTCATTTAAATAATTATAAATCTAATAATATTTAAAATTTGAAATAAAAAAAGAAGTAATTAAATAAACATAAGAAGCCTTAGACAATTAATATTTTTACATAATTATAAACACAATGTTTATTTATTGTGAAGGAACCAAACTTTTATACTACAAGCTTGTAGAAGAATGGTGGTGTGATGAATTGAATTTATAAGGGTGCCATATTCTTTCTAATAATTGAAAATAATATTTTTTAATAAGGTAAAATTATTGCCTTTTCAGAAATAATTTAGACTATGAATGATGAAGATTCTTTTATTTCATTTATAGCTTTCAAATTTTTCAAAACCTTACATTTCATATGCCATTTGATTTATCAAAACTTTCACATGCCAATTGGTATTCTACCACAATTGAAAGAATACTAAAATTTGAAAGTGTACTATAATTTTTTTATAAAATCACATGTCAATGTCTTCTACTATAATTGAAATAGGAAGAGATATTTTCTACAAAAAGATTCCGTAGCCACAAAAAGTTTTTCATCCTAAGTCCATCAAGTTCATTGAGACCCACAAAAGAGAAGATTCAAACAAAAACCCTTGTAGCCAACTCCTATGCTACAGGCTTGCAGTTCATCTTCATATGATTCCTTTTTTGCCTCAAAAGTCTATCCTTCTCCTACTGAAAAATCTGAAACCCAGAAAAACCTATAACTAAAACCACCAACTGACCACCACAACAATAATCAGAATCTTTTTCCTCTTGTCACTTGAGCCCTACTATCTTCTGATTCAAACTTATCACACACAAACAGAGCACTTCAAAACCAATAATATCCCAAGATCTCACCTTTGTGAATCTCCCTCTAAAGCAAAACAATCCTAGCATTCTTCACAACTTGCAAATCCTCCTAAGGTAAAACCTCGGGCCAATAGGCAAAATTTCACCATGATGTTCCATTTCGTTGTGATGCATTGATTTATCAGTCAAGATTGGTGTTCTGGCAATAAATCAATCAATTTTTCCCATTCCAATCGCAACCCCGTTCTACACCAGTATGAGGAAGCACCATTGGCCAATTCGGTTCCAATCCAGCTATTCTGGCCAAAAGAATGCTGATTTAGTGAACCATGGTTGCCACTCATTTTGATGTAAGTTTGTGGGAGTGAGAACTAACTATATATTAGTTAATTAGTTTGAATGTTTTGCTACAAAATATTTATTTACATGTTACTCCCACAACAACTTACGTTAATTGCTCCCATTCCTTAATGGCAAACTACATGCTAAGTACCATCAATTAAACATTTTGACAATGAAGACCAACACATATATAGAGTAGATATGGCTGAGTGTTGTTTGTATACTTTTAATGATTTTGCATTGCATAGTATGCATTGATCCTTTAGGCACTTACATTATTTAAAATGAATGATATGCCCTTATATAAGTTGTTAGAATGTGGTATTATTTTCCTTATATTTAAAAAAAATAATAGTTTAACTTAAGATTCACTATTGTACATGTTTAAAATATGTAAATAGGTCATTTAACCTTCATCGATACTAAAATCATTATTAGTGTAATTATGTTACCATCGAGCAACTAAGTATCCAACGAGATAAATTTTGAAGAGGATATTGTTTTTTTGAGCGACACATTGGAAGGGATGGTAATTAAGGCTCAGAATCTAGATTCTAGAGATACATTGGAGGATATTGATAGTGGTGGCTAATCTCTAAAAAATGTTCTTACAAACTGCAACTCATATGAACGTGGTCAATTAATTATAGTGTTATCAATAGCATATTCTATGCACACGGAGCATTGAGAAAAGTATTCCCATACACCTTATTAGTACTCACTAGTCATGTTCGGGGTAAGTTGAGAAGTAGAATAATATATATATATATATATATATTCATACTTGGGTATTTAATAAATTTCACACTAATGAGATTAATATATATTTTTATGTATATAGTACATCACTCTAAAAGCAACATATAGTGAACAGAAAATAATAAAGATATTTATAAAGAGCAAGCCTAATAAATTCACAAAAATATACAGCATCATAAATGAGTGTCTACATGTTCATTTATAATTTATGTGACCATGATAGGATATGCGTAGAGTCGACTTTAATTTCAATATTAAATAATAACAATATGTACTCAGTGCATGACGATGACTCAACATACTATAAAGAAGGCATTATTAATGGAAGACTGGTAAAATTTTAATTTTTTAATACGTCTACTCAATTGAAGTATTTTTTTCACCAAGATTACAAAACCATTATTAGGTTAACAGTTGGATCAATTATTGTTGAAGTGGAGACCTAATCACTACAAGAAGAGAATTTCCTTTATGTTCAAGTATGAAAACCTTGTTTGGGTTCCTTTAGTAGGCAAATAAGCAAGGACATATGTCAATTGGATTTATATTGTTAAAGATAAACATGATCGAATTACATTAAAGGAGACAGGAAAATATATATATTCATATATGCACACTATCAGGTTAGATAGTGGCAATCTATGTGCTTGATGATGTGATGTATGGTCTCATTACTACCATGAAGTTGAGAGAGAGAGAGAGAGAGAGAGAGAATTCTAAACAATAAAATTAGGCTCTTTTGTCTACGATGAAATAGCCAATCTTGTCATTTGCACTTTCACGGCTATAAGGAAACATTAAATACTACACAGAGAAACTTGACCATTTGAATGTATACATACAAGAGAAATAGAATTGTCTAAGCCAAAGATTGATCAGTGATGAAATCTTTGGCATAATATTTGTGTCAATGGTACCAATATTTTGTGTCATAAAATCCGCGGGTTCCTGATCCAACCTAATTTGATTGAGCCGAGTGGAAAATTTGCTCCGTGGTAGGGTGGGGCTAAGTAGAGTGGATCGAATATATACATTAATACCTATGGAATGGGTTGGGTCCATATTTATAGTAATCTCATCCCACTCCAACCCAAAATATTTATCTATATATTATTTATATTTTTTTTTAACAAAAATATATAATAAAACATGTAATCTTAAACGTAATTCTTTTAGGCCATGTTTGATATGGAATTTTGATAATAGTGGGTATTGTAGTAGTGGTATAACAATGTGATATTAGCCACCACCCATTTGTTTAGTAGCCTATTTGATTAGATAGATTGTAGTTATAGATTAGCCCCCTCCGATATCTCCCACAATCCAGTCTACTATTTCATATGCATTATTATAATTGTATTTTCTATTTTTCCCTTATTTAAAAATCATGTCCACAGTAATTAATAATAAATAAATTTATCGATAATAAAAAAACATGTTCTGCAACATTTAGAAAAATAAACACATTTTATAGGAAACTAAAGACGTATCCCATGTTAAAACAAATCCCTAATTGCGATGTGTGAATATCAGAGTATACTGCTGAGAGAGAAAATCGAATTGGATCTGCATTTGGGATTCGCCTAGTTAAGTCATTCCATAATGGTGTAATTCCCCTTAGTTTTAACACTAATTGTTTGAAATAGTCTACTATTTTCTACGTACCCACAGTTGGAAGAAATGGGAATTCCTTGGCATAAATCAACTGAGGGTTGAGTTTAACAGCATTTTGACAATAGGCTGAGGCAAAACCCAGGTTTGTTCACATTTATGCTAACACATTTTATTTCAAGTGTTTTTCAAACATATTTTGTGATAAGGCAACATATTTTGTGCTAACACATTTGTGTGAGTTGATTATGAGCATTTATTGGAGCCCATCTGTCAGTTTGTTAGTGTTGTCATGATTTGTTTATACTTGATTAAATCAGAAGCAATGCTCTCTCATTTGTGTGCCAGTGCATGTTGTGATCTTTATGTAGTCAATTTATACATGTAAGATGATAGGCAAACTTATGCTAAATTGATTGTGTATTTATTAGTATACTAATAATTTAATCAGATAATAGACATACTACTCATTTGTTCACTAATTAACTAATAGTGTATAAACTCACACATTTGGGACTTTTTGTTTAGAGATTTCATAACTATACATTGCTTTTATGTGGTATTTCTATTTGATTATTTTTTATAGCTACACCAAACACACGAACATGCTTCAATA
Source organism: Jacaranda copaia (assembly GCA_014898725.1). Lineage (NCBI taxonomy): Eukaryota > Viridiplantae > Streptophyta > Magnoliopsida > Lamiales > Bignoniaceae > Jacaranda > Jacaranda copaia. The sequence goes on from JACGDI010005381.1 coordinate 394,146, forward strand.
AAAATGTGAAATATTTATATAGGTAAGCCTTTCTTTTTCCTGATGTTAATGATATATCATTTCCATTTGTTGATTTAGTTTGTAGTGTGCTATGTAATTGAAATCATCATCACAATGCCCTTGCGGGGGAGGACCGATGGTCTTATGTCAATCTCACATATCTCAGAATCCTGGCTAATGGCTTTACAAATGCCCCAAAGGAACCAATCACAATGGTCGCTTCATATGGTGGGATGTGTACAGTGTCACGTGGCATTATTCTTTAGCTTGTCAAGACACAAAGTTGCTGAGGAGCAGTTAGAGAATAGTGAAAGTTCACATACAGGTCCTTCAATTACAACTCCTCATTCTATACCTCCTGAGTTGTTTAATCCTCATTTTCCCCCTAATATGAGATCTGTAGTGATGTTCAATAATTGTCTTGGATGTACATATATTGTGGTTGATGCTTTTATGGGGTTGCTAATGGGCTTGGCAATCGAAAAGGTGGTGTTCTAATTTAAAGAACGTAAACTTGTGGTTGCTTAAATATACATATGTATGTTGTGCGACTTTATGATCAAGTGAGGACACATGGCATGGTTTTAGGTATTTTGTGTTGTTGGCTTGTATTAACCTTCACCTTATAGTTAATTAATTTTTTTTTTGGGATAATAGTGTTTTGCAACCTTTAGTATCATGTAACCATATTCATGAATGCAAATAAGCTTTATTTATGAATGTGTGTTGCCAGATTGTTTCTAATATTATAATATCTCAAATGTCCTTATCTTCCCAATTGGAATTAATGTATCCATAGCTCCACTGCAGTTTTGAAGGTTTATTAAGAAACTGCAATAGGGAAAATATATGCTCGATTTCTTGTTTGTTGTCACTATGGACTTAACTTGTTGAAGTCAGATTACCATCCATAGGAACATGATTTACTCAGCTATCCATATCCTATATATGGAAATTGAGTTGAATTCCCATCTTAAACATAATATGAATAGTTTGCGTAGTGAAGATCCTCAAGCTTGTGTTGTTGATGGCTATTTTTTTTAAGCTGTGTAAGAATATTAAATTTCAATCTTATGCTTTCTATTAGGAGAAAATTTAATCATCTTCTCAGTATAAGCAAGCGACATAAAATTTGTTGGTGTTGATTTTGGGACTTCTGATAATTAATATATTATAATCTATGTAAGTATAAATCAACGGCTTATAATGGTATTTAGTGCAATACACATTCTAATTTAACTAAAGTTGCAATAAGAAAAGGTGATCACTCATAAGACCAACTTGATACACAAGGCTAGAACATTATATATTCTATTTACATAAACTAAGGCCATCCGTGGTAGAAAGGTAAATGCATTATAGGTTTTGGTTGCCCTATTTCATGACATGCAAATAGTAGTCTGTTTGCTTTTCTGATGTGGTCAGAAATATGATAAGCAACTTTGTCTCATTTCAAGTACTAATCAAGTTTAATTTTGACTGCGCAAGTATACCAACAATGGATGTTTGATATGAAGTCTCATTTAAGGGCAATGGGAATGTCATTTCTTATCATGGGTGGTGATATACAAATTAGCATAAATAGGCAATAAGTTGGCACCTAACACCATACAGGTAACAGGTGTTGTCAGTGGAACTTAACTCCCTGCCATATATACTTTAAAAACAAAATCCCATCCATATACCTAGGATTGTCAATGTAGTGGATTTTAATTTGAATTTGATTCAAATTCGATCCGATTATTTAGAATCTTTAACCGATAAAAGATTCGATAGATATGATCCGATTAAAAAATTCAAAATTCAAAATCCAAAATAAATGGAGCGAATATGGATATAGTTCGATCCGATCCATTAATAATTCAAATCCAAATATATTTAATATTATACATATATATACACTGTCCTATAGTAATACCAAAGTAGATATTTGAATAAAGGAAGTAATGAACTCCTGTGCAATATATGAAATCATGTATTTTTTATATAAATTGTTAAATTTCAAGTGTATTTACATCATAATTATATCACTTATTTTTAAATTTTTATAATAAAAATTATGTGGGAAGAATAATGAGTAGGAACCAAATGCCATAATATAACAAGAATGTAATACAAATCTCGATTTGATCAGAATCTTTTTAGTAGAACTTTAAGTTTATAGTTAATTGATTAAAAATCATGTATAACTATGTATTTATAATATCAAATAAGTATCAGCAATTGAATCTAAAATGTAATGATCTGGTAAATGAATGCGATTGAGTTAAATTTTATTATTGCTTTTAAGTGATCAATGGCCTTAAAAATTTATTCATTAATCTGTTGTGTATTTTTTTGAAGGATGGATGTTTTGAATTTGGATTCTACTAAATTTTTAGAAAAATAATAAATATATGATGATTTTTGAAGTATTCAAATTTGAGTTTTAAAAAATGGTTAAAAATAAAAAAAAATGGTTAAAGGCGTGGCCGCAGGCCGTGCCTTACCATACTTTTACAATGTTTTCAGGAATACGGTAGTTTTATAAATATTAATTTTTTTTTACAATATTTTTATAATTTACCCTCTTTTGGTCATTCTTCAATTTTTGACCATAACATTTTACCGAAAGATGGCAATAAGAATAAGATTGAAGTCGATTATAAAAATAAAAATAATTTTGCCATTAAATTAAAACCTCCAGAATGGAAATAAATTTTACTTGTCATCTCATCTGTACTCAAAATTTGCAAGCCAATATGATTTAATATTGTTTTATTTTCAACTCAAGCTCATAATTTCCAAACAAACCCCACTTGATGGTCTGAACTTCAACTTTCAAAATATTAGACTAGTTGAACTCTTCCAAACTCAAAAAACTAAACTTATTGGACTATTCCAAACTCAAAAATCTTTATCAAGCTCGACTTACCTCGTTTGCACGCTAAATCAGAGTAGGGCTGTTAACAGGTTGAATTTGGATTGGATCAGGATAATCCGAATTCGAATCCGAATTGAAATCCGATAACAAGCATACATAATCGAATCCGAATATGAGTTCTACAAGATCTACACCTGCCAATTCCATGTTCGGGTTCAATAAAAATTTGAAACCCAATAGAAAAGTCTGATCGGATAAGAAAGTTCAAAAAAATTTGCATTTTTTAAAATTTTATATAATTAGAAAGAACCGTTTTATAAGACATATTGTATAAGATTTTAAAATTACCTTTTAATCCAAATATAGTATTTACAAAGTTAAGAGAGCTCAAATTTAATTTTCTTTTTCCATAATTTTTTATCATATCATGGCAAAAGATAAATATTTAAGACATAATCCATGAAAATTGCACCAAATTGATCATTCGATAATGTATATTTTATAATACATAAATCATTATAATTTGTGTATTTGTACTATAATATAAAATATACATATATATATAATTACTTTATTAAATTAATTGCTTCAAAAAAATAAAAAAATTAAAACATTATCAATTATAATATCATATATATTGCATTCTAATTAAAAGGCTTCATTAATATAATTTATACCATATAAGTATCAATTTAATAATATATTTAATAAAATTCAAATTTAAATCTTTATCAGATCGAATTGTACAATTCTATATCTAATCCACTTATTTTGAATTATGAATACTTATAATCAAATATGATCCATCAAATATTTTAATCGAATAAAAATTCTAAAATTCGAATCGAATTCAAATTAAAATCCAATCTATTAACAGCACTAAACCAAAGATCTAAAGATACTCTTTTACCATTCCACATTTTTTTTCTAACCATGAAAGATCCAGGTCCAAGCTAAATAACTGGGTAGAGCACATTCTTTACACAATTCTTTACACAGGTAGGTAAAATACCAGCATATTCAAAACGTATCCACACAGAGTAGAGCCCAACGCATAATTTAGAACCCGAGAAGCCACAGAAAACCAGTTGCTTCCATGGAATCAAAGTGACAAATGACGACAACAAAGTCCCAAAACAACGCACAGAAGACCAGCTGTTTTCTAAGGCACGCTACTACAAACAGAAAGTCGCATAAAAAGCTACATGTCTGGAGGCACACTACTGGTTTAAGTTAAGTATCATAACAGGCTACATAAAACCTAATAAATACTGTTTGTTTCTACGCAGACGGAATGGCTCTAGGCCTCAACAGAAGAACATAGAGTTGCGAACGCTCTCCTTCAGCTTAGGCATCGGTGCAACAGCTGGAACACCACCAGAAGCAGTCCCGTTGTGGCTAGACGACGTCTCTGATGCTTCTTCAAACTTCATCCATTGGCCCAACTGAGTGGCTGCCAAGTGAGCATAGCAGATAGGGGCAACTACAGAAATAGCAGTGGTACTACGCTGGTACCTGCCATATAGAACATAACAATTTTAAAAAATTTCTGGAAATCGACACAACTCAGACCTCATGAGTCAAATATTGGTTTTCAATTAACGTTCCACTTACACATATGAAAGGGAATGCACAAGCTCCTGTAAATCATCTGCCGAAAAGCCAACTTGGTCTAACAGGACATGATAATGTGTTGGTCTAGTTGTGCCCTGTACATAATCACACTTAACATATTAACATAGTTCTTTCGGGGCCACACAGGATTAAGCTCATTCTATCACAATCAATGCATAGATAGAAGAAGAAATTTTGGGAAAGAAAGAACACTGACACCTAATGAGTGACATATAAATAAGGTGATGAAAAAGTTAAAACACAAAAAGAAGTGCTTACAATCATCCCAGCATGAGCACACAAGTAAAAGTCATAGTTCTTGGGATGACAAACTTTGTTATCTATCACGGTCCCTGCAAATAAGAACAGTAAAAATATTGGTGGAATTCAAAGTCCCCCTCCTTTCACTTGTAACGATGAAAATGCATTCCTTAAATGAATATGAAGAAATAAAAAATGATTTACCTGGCTGCACATTATCAGGAGAATTTGGCTGAAAGAATTTTGTGTGGTGATTCTTTTGTGCAACAATCACCACAAACTTGGGCGTCCATTTCTCATCAAGAAACTTGCAAGCCTAAAACAGAGAAAAATACCTGGTTATAAAAGACCCAAAAAAATGAAGACTTTTGGACTTCAGGTGAGCATGCTAGTCTGAGTAGAAACCTCAATAATTTGGTTCAGTTCATTGTTCAGGACTTGATTGAACTGTGATTCGCTCACACCGTCTCTGAAAATTTGCACAAACAAGTATTATGTACAAGCAAAAGAAAAAGTAAACAGTATTAGCCCGTTAAGACCAAATCACAAAACATAAGGTAAAACTAGCTCATTCCAACACCTGTAAGAAAAGAGACATTTCATTCCTCCAAGGTAGAAAGGGAAATCAAAATGGTTTCAGTTTATATAAAATGTCAATTTTGAGTGCCATTTTTAACCTGATGAACTTAAAAAGAGTTAGTCAACCAAATAGCTTGGTAGGTAGTGATTACCATAAAGAGCAAGCTCTAGGATTTCAACATTCTGTTTAGAACTTGAAAGAGCCATTTTCTGATAAATAGCTATTGCATACAAGAATACACGCACCAAAGACAAGATGTTGAATTTCTTCAGTAAAGCAGCAGAAATTGGCTCGAAGCATACCTAAAGATGATAATTTGGTCGGGCTTTCTTTTCCCAGAACTAGAGTAGAAATCTATCAGAAGCTCCCTGCAATCGATGATGATACTTAGAATACCCATATTAAGTTGTGCATTTCACTAGTTAATGAAACATAAGAATATGCCACCATCAGTTAACAAAATCCCATTCACTGCCCAAAAGCTGCACATAAACTCTTGGTTTGATTATAAAGACTTAAGCCAAAAGTCTCACCTGATAATGCCATCATCTTCATCGTCTGAAACACGTTTGTGTAGGGAATCTATCATTTCAACTTTTGGAGATTGAGTGCGGACACTTGCTCTATAACGAGAAATTGATGGCCACTGCCTTGAGCTAACAACCTAATTAATTGATCAAAAGCAAGTGCAGAATTGGATCAGAAGAGGATATAGTAACTTGTCCTAGCTGAAATTTTTTAGGGAAGAACATGGAGGCAAATAATTGAATAATAATTAGGTGCAAATTTAGTAAGCTTGGCAATAAATGTTAATTATAAGGGATGTAACTGGGAAAAAAACCAAGTGGAAATTATATTTAAGGAAAAGAGCTAGGAGCACTTACTGCAGCAATTGACGGAATATCAGACTGGCCAGGAGACCCATGTGACACATCCATCCCAAGAATCAAGGTGGGAACCTTGGATATCACTGGAATTGATAGTGATAGCTCACCAGCTAAGACAGAGTTCAGACCACCAAGCTGCCAGGAAGTAGTACCATTAGAACACAAGATATTAGCAATCCTGGAGGCAGAATCTTATTATCCCGCTCACAATCTACAATTTGGAGCACCTAACCTTTGCATTTATCTTTAACAGAAGATTTGTCAGATATTGATCATTAATACGAGTTGGCGCTAGGCACTGAGTAACAACTCCAAAATCCGACAAGTTTTTCCGCTTCCATGGACCTTACAAGTTTAGTTCATGCATAGTCATACTTCTTAGATTCATCTTACTTTTATTACACAATATAGTATGGAGATTACTAAATCACACAAACCATAAATGTCACAGTTTTTCCGCTCAGGAAGCAAACAGAGAAGGAACTTAGGTGGGCCAGGAAGTTTTGACTGTATCTCTTCAAACATCTTCTCCACCCTAACAAGGGGTGGAGCTCGTCGGAACTGTGGATTTTCTTCGAAAACATCAAATGGAGCTTCCACAGCCTGATATATATATATATAATGTATATCACAATGGTTAGGTAATCATCTTCATGCAGAAACAGTAAGCACAAAGGATGTGGAAGAACATACAATTCCTTTCATTTCACCAACTTTCATTAAATCTCTGACCAGGGTACGTACGTCACAACGGGCTGAGAAGTTTACGACAGCCCAGCGTTCTATCTTACTAGCATCAACAAATTTCTGTCCACACACATATCAATAGTTTCTATGAAATAGAGAGCTGGAATGAACATTAGATACCACTTTAAATAACATAGTAATTTACATATATGACCTTATTATTGAAGTTCCACCGTCCATTCCGAGCAAACAAATCTTCTCCATTAGCTACTTTAAGCTGCAATTTAAAGCTATAAGAGTAAGCAACAGCTTTTCACCCAGCATAGCAATATCCATATCTTAAAGACATACCTTTGGGGTAGGCAGAACACGCCCTTCAACCTGAGTAAAGTTACTACTAATAGAAACACCACAAGAGCGAAGCATAGGCTCTGCGTCATAATTATTGATTTTCAAAGCCTGCCATAAACCATAAGCAGCTGAGAGCACTGCAACAAGTAACATGCTAGAGAACTCTATGCAATGAAGAAGCATACATGACTCAGGACTGACATCCTCTCTTGTGGCTTTTGTCTTGATTTCTCTACCAGGGAAGCTCTTTGAAAGGACGAAAGAGCTTTCGTGTAACGTTGCAAAGACACCAAAGAGCATAGCTAGTGCAAGCACAGACACAGTCAAATTGCAATCCATTTTGTTAACAGAAATTGAAGTCTATCGCAAAGTTCACCTCAATTGGGAAATAAGTCGGTCGTTTTGGCTTTCCAACATTAATGCATGGTAAATCAGCAGAATATCGCAAATTAATGTTACGGTGGTTGACAAAGTAGTCATAGACGGTCACTTCTATTGTTTGAACATCACCATCTCCATCCCTGTTTTTCTGCTTTAGCGTGAACCTACAGGATTTTCAAAGAGCAATCTAAATTGAATTCATGCCAAGGGTTGGAAAGCAGAAAAAAGAACTGCCAATACAGGGATAGTTTCAAAGAGTAGATAAAAAATTAAGAGAATAGGGGAGGCATACGTCTGCTCCCTGCAAGATTTCTCACTCAATCCTGTTATTTTGTATTCTTGGTTAGTAGGACTTGTCTTCACCCTCAAATTCTTAAGTGTTCGCTTAGCCTGACAAATTAGAATTATAGAACATTTCGTTAGAAATCAAGATCTCTCTCATCAGCATCAGCAAAGACATTCTCTGTTCAATAATAATAGAAAACCTCAAAGGTTCCTTCTCACCTTTGCCCAGTCAACTGAGAAGGGATCTTTCACATTTTGATTGGCAATCAGAAAGTCAGCCACAGGGCCAGGCTGGATAATCATGGTTGTCGATACATCTGAGAGCATTGGAACAGTCAGTAATGGATTATAATAAATAACAAAATGAATGGACAACTGGAACCATGATGAAAATGAACAGTGGAAGACCAGAGGCAGTAAACAAACATTACCGATGTTCAAAGATAGGCCACTCTGGGTGGTCCTGAAGCTTGAATGGAATCCTCGGCAACCGAGAACACCACCTCCAACATCAGCAAAGTTCTTCGGATCATTATGAAAAAATGATTGACGAACCAGAAGGCAACCCCTGACAATAAGAATATTGTAAGAGCATAAACTCAGACATAAAATTATATTGAATATGCAAGACTAACTGCTTTGCTGCATGCTGTCTTAAAATGATATCCAACACTCTTAAGGCTTCTTGAGAGTTTTCAGATTCTTGGCCGCGTAAAGCATTTGCAATGGCCTGCATTGGAATCTTAGCGGCAAAACTTATCTCCACTTTGAATGTTTTAGACTGGTATGGGCGCCTTAATCTTTTCCTGTCACTTTCGTTGGGACTTTCATGCCCTCCAGGGCTGGCATTTCCATTGTTCCTGAATACAGCCAACCCACCAGTGTAAAGAGACAAAATATGGTCAGTAAGATGGAAAAATTTTAAAACAGACATCATATGCACCTATTCGACGTAACATCCTCAAGCACAACAGTGAACTCGAGTTTGTTCCGTGGAAGTGGACCAACTGTGAATAAGCTTTTCTCTCCATCATAAGCAAATTCTTTGCCAGCCAACTCAGTGTCATACGTCTCATGCACTCGGTCAAGCACTTTCCTGCCAACGCCCTTGCCATCAACAGGACGGCCATCTTCATAAGAAAGGGCAACCTACAGAAGAGAGCAATCAGGCGGCTGGCATGTTAAAAATTTCTTATGCAAAACTAAAGGACAAAAAGAAAAGAGAAAAAGATGGCATATCTCTGACATACACTGTAGTGGAAGAAGTGTCCATCGACCTTATTCACATTTACTTTGAAGTGATTGGTAAGGATGGGAACCTTGGTTCCCCTGGTTCCAAGGCCACGTCTAGCCATTGGGTAGCGGAAGGCCTTTTTCAATTCCTGTTCAGATTCGGCTTTTAGTGGAGTAACATTTGGAGGAACAGGTGGAGGAGGCGGCAGTGCTTCAGGAGCCCCATTACCATCTTGTTCAGTTGGATCCATTGCAAGATCTCTTATGGTAGGTTTATCAAGTACTTCTGAGCAACAGCAATTTTAGAAATTAATAGGCATTCCACTAACATAAAGCATCTGGTAGCGGCCCAAGAGGCTGGAAACCCCAGATAATCAAGATTCACAAAAGCCACAGAGAAGCCCCAACATAAAAAATCAAAATAAACGAACAGCTACACTACACACGATGGAAATTTGCCTTTATACATTTCCTGATATTCTTATTGAAGCCAAAATAAAAGAAAAGAAACTAATCAAAGAAAGCCATAAAAGAAGATGCAACTATAGAAAGATATCATAAATGTATAACAGAGTCCTATCAATTAAAAGCCAACTACCGCAAATCTATCATTGCAAAAGGCAACAGGTAATTTCAACATCACTTTTACACATTTGCTTATGATTAGTAGCCAAAACAACAACATACTAATTAAAGGAGACTTTATGGAAATAAAATTGAAGGAGAGTCAATATGAAGCGTAGACTACCAAAATAAGAGTGACAAATTAAATGCAATGCATGTCAAAAATTTGAAAAAAGAAAAAAAATAGAATAAACAAAATAAGAAACCATTGAACAACATACTTATTTAGTAAAGGATAAATGAAACTCTCCTTAGTCTACAAAAAGGAAATACAACAAATTACTCTCATTGAGACTAAGAGACTGTTTAGGTCCGCTTATAAGTTCCTCAAGATATGTTAAATTTTATGAAATGTTTGAGAACTGATAATGGGTCACAAAAGCATTTATTAAATTTAAAAAAATAATAATAATAAGCTCCCAAAATAAATGTTGGATTTCATAGGCCCTTAATGAAAAAGTGTAGAGTTGTTCACTTATTTCGAAAATCTTAACAAGTTTTTTAATTGTAATCATATCAATTATAAAATTATTATTACTAACATTTTATAAACACTAAAATTTTATTTTATCTAACCACTAAAATTTATTATTATTTTTTTTAAATAAAAATTTAATATCTTACAAGTTTCAGAATTGTCTTATAAAATGAGATTACAAGATCCTTTAAATAAGCCTTTCAAACGCCCTATAAAACGAGGAAGTTTATGTTGAGACCAAAACGAGGAAGAAGCCCCCGCAAGAAAAACTTGAGAACCTAAATAACTTAGCACTAACGACAAAATGACCACAGTAAAAAGTAAAAACCAAGCAACCCGATGTGCATTTGTCAAAGAATGAGCCAAACTCCACAAATCTGGTCAAAATACAGCCATGCATGTCAAGAAACCCAGAGAAAATCAAAGACGCAGACAATGGGGGAAAAGAAACACAAAGTCATGAACAGACTGAAACTGAAAATTCAACCAAATACCCCCTTTTACGTTAAAAATTCACCACCATAAAAGAGAGGCCTCTGCACAGGTCTGCAAAAGCAGTCAAAACCACAAAAGGGGGAAAAAACGAAAAAAGGGTCAAGAAAAAATCAAAATATTTACAAAATCTAAAAGAAATAATAGCGCAGAAAGCAGGAAAATCAACAAAATAAATCAAGAACCATGTCACTCATTTTCATAAAACCTCAAAAGAGTATTCTAAAAAAATTGTTTAAAAAGAAAATGCAAAAGCAATTTCAGGATTGAGGAACTTCACTTCACTTAAACAACCTACACTAGTGCAGAAAATCAGAGCGGAAAATAAAAAGCATGGTTGAGAAACCGAAACCCTAAAAATGGAGCCGTTTCAGCGCAGTAATTTCAGAGGGAGGAAGAAGAAACCGTAGAGAAGAGTACGAGAGAGAGAGGGTGAGTGACGCACAGTGGAGAGAGACAACTACTGCACTTTAGAGTTAACGTTAGTTTCGGAGTGTATTTCAACAACAGTGTCCTTTGTGCTTTACTTGCGGTCCTACGTTTGGTTAAACTCACATTTTTATTTTATTTTATTTTATTTCAATAATTATTTGGTTAAATTAAATTAAGCATAGCAAGTAGCAACCATGTCATAAAATATTCTTTTCTTCCCAAAAAGGACAAATAGTTTTAATATTAGGAGATTGTATTTGCCCCTTGGAAATGTAATTGCGTTGACAATATATGGAATTTCATTTGAGGTCGATGGTTAAAATTTTGTTGGCATTTAATTGGTTAAATAGAATAAATTAAATTTTCTAAATATTTTTTCATTTGGTAAATGTTAAATTTAGCTTAGTGGAAATATCAAAATACTTGAACTTGATTCATATTATATCAATCAAATAAAATCCAAAATTGGGTATTTAATATTCAAATTAAGTTAAATAACAATTTCAAAGTTGATACAGTATGTAATTCAAATCAAACTTAAAAAATATCTTCACTAGATTCTATTACTTGTCTGCCCATAAATTACATGCGAAAACAAAGAAATTAGTTTGAGTAAATTATAATGTTTTGTATTAATTATTGTACGTTGTACAGTTTAGATTTGAATTTATATTTTTTTATTTGAGTATAAAAGTAATTATTTCACTATGGAGTATTTATAAGAGATTTATTTTTAAAAAAGTGAAAATTATAGAAAACATTTGAAAATAATAGTAAAAGAAGGCAATAAAATGCAGTTAGGCGATAATTGCTTTCTGCTTTTAAATTCTTTTCTTTTTTTGATTAGTTGTAAAAAAATTAATAGCAAAAGTACCATCGTCAAACGTTTAGGAAAAAATAAAATTCAATTAATAGACATAGTTAAATATATATATATATATATATATATATACTTCAAAAAAGTTGTTGCAACCAGGCTATGGCTATCGTGATTGTTTGTAGCACATTTCACCATTCCATCACGATTGTGGCACGGCTGATACTTCTATTTAATTATACAAAATATATAAATAAAATATGTATGTATATATATATATATTTTGTATTCGTGATAGTCTTCTATCATTATTTTGCTTGTGTTATTTAATCATTAAAATAAAAATGAGATAGTTTGAATGTAAACAAAAGAAGAATATAATGTTAGAAAAAGATAAAGATAAACAAGAGGGATAACAATTTCCTCCGAGGTTATTTGTTGATATAGTAATACATTAAAAACTATATTATAATGAGAATAATTTATTATGTAAGATACAAAAATTATGTAACCAAAATTTTCAAAATAATGTTAAATAATTATTATTATGTGTAAAAGAATTCTCCATATTAAACATCAATTGTATTAAATATTTCTTAAAATATTTAAATATAAATTACACATTATTTAATGCATTCATAAAATAATACTAAGGCCTTGTTTGGTTTCATTTTCATAACCCTTTTTTTTTTTTTTTCATTTTCCACTGTTTCAAAAATAAAACACATCATTTTTTTACACATTTTTACCAGACATTATTTTTATTTTTAAAATATATTCTTCAATAATATATATCTTTTCTCTTTATTTCGTGATTATTTCTATCTATTTCAACATACAACCTATTAAAGCCAACATAATTATTATTTTTTTAACCATTCATTCAAATATAAATTTATTTTTATTAATTAATTTTTTAAATTTTAGAAAGGATGGAAATAGGAGTTGAAAATGAAACCAATCCGGGCCAAATTAAATAAAAAAGAATTTCAGAATATTTTGTCCCTAGACCCTCACCCTGTAGGATCTTGTATGGGAAAAAGGCTAATCTAGTTCTAGTGCTAAAAATTGTCTGGATAATGTTTTGTTTTGCTTCAGTGCATCATTGCCCTGCTCCGAAGTCCGACCCCCAATGCCTCCCACAAAAAAGCACTTTCCATCACTATCTACGCACCTTTATTTATTATTATTATTATTATTATTATTCCTCGCCTCGGTTTTCTCGTTGTGTGTTTTCTTGCCCCCATATTTACGTATATTCTTGTTTTTCGCCCCTATTTTGTTCCTGAAATATCAGATGGGACCCCAGGTCCTCCCGGCTAACTTCGCGCACGCGCGTCACGCCGTGCTGCGGAGGGAGGGCTAATTTGGGTATATTGGAGTTTTTGTGCCATTTATTGCCATTTATTGTACGCAGTCAACTTTGGATACTGAATTGCTGAGATGAAAACGGACCCAACTGATTAATTAATGGGGATTGATTTGGGTCCACATTCGCTATTGTGATTTCTTTTTGAAATTTGAATACTACGTGTCGATTTAAAAATTAATTATGAAATAATTAATATTATATTCAATTCTGCCTCGGTGCACACCGTCTTCTGCTCTTCTTTAATATATTTTTTTTAGTAATGTACATTATTAAGTTTTATTTATTTTGCATTATAAATTTAAACACCTACGTTCGGTGTGCCAAAATTTACTAATTTTAATTATGGGCGAGGCTATGATATGATTTAGGCCAGCTTTGATAGATGATAAATGCTTCCTTCAATAATATAATTTCCGTTAAGGCAGCATCTATAATTTTCAATTATTATATTTTATGACAGTGTTGTATAATTTTTTATTCTTTTTAAATGCTCTAAAAGTTAATGTTGAGTCAAATCCTAAACATAATATTGGGGTGGGTAAAATAAGTATAAATAATTGTGAATATTTGTTTAATTCCATATTTGTCTCTTACCGTAGTATAAATGTTTTTTTATCAATTAATTGTTCGATGATATATTTGACAATTTTGGTAAAAGGAAAAGAAATAATCAATAATTTTTTCTACACAATCATTTTAATTTTTGAAAAATTGAGGCTTTGTTTGGTTATATTTCCCCGAAACAATATTATTTTGAGGAAACATAACCAAATATATCTCCATTTTTCCTTCAAAATGCACATTCTTCAATATATACATATATATTATATATTTTATTATTATTTTAATATTAAAAAAATCACTTTATTTTATTTTCACCCAAAAATAGCTAACAAAAAAGTATTGATTTGATTGTTACAGTAAAAATAAATATTTTTTTTAAAACATAAACAAATATATCAAAAAATAACTTTTCCATTCTCAAATAATTCTTTATTCATCAAAACATGTCGACTCTGATGTATTGTCTGAACATTTCTTATGAAGGAGCCCTTAAAAAGGGTAACATATTTCTTCAGCCCTTTGGGTGATGCAATCAACTCATTTGACCAAATATTTAAGATTAACAAATGAATTATGGTTTCCAAAATTGACTGTGGCTCATCTAAAAAAATTTAATGGCCCCCACTTTTGGTTTTGATTTTGAATGGGATACATTCAAAATAAAATCAAACATGTTCTTGCAAAAAACAAAAAAACTTTGAATCAAGTTCTCAATTCTTAATTTGTTATCAAGCGGGACAAAAAAAATTAAAGTCTCAAATAAATATTCAAACAAAAATATGTATAGCTAAAAAAAGAAAAATTAAATCTTAAAATTATGTAGGTATTGAATATTTATTTTATCGATGAATGAATATAAAAACGACTAACATTGATCTTGATTAAAAGGAAAAAACGAATTTGTCATGAAATCACTAAGTTGAATAGAATTCCCAAAGGGTTTAATATCATAAATTTTTGAGAAACCAAAATGGTAGAATGATGTCCTAACAAATTAAGAAAACGCAGATTGAACATCAATTATACTAGTTATCATTGCAAGTGGTTTCTGTATGTATAAATTTAAATCATCATATTATTGATATTCAATACATTGACAAATATTAAATTATTCAATTTTTTATATAATGTAGATAAATGATAACATAATTTTGACAATAATCACACCAAATAATATGTAATATCAATTATCTTCTCATATAGACTCATATACAGTAAATAATTTCTATATTCAAAGTTCAAAAATTTGTTACATACACCTGCATTCAATGAATTTTTTCATTATGTTTTGACTATATTAATTCTGACGTAATTTTATATCCAAATAATAAATAAACTTTTGAAATCAAATTGAAAATTAAAGATACAATTGTTAATTCAAATTTTGGTATAATACAGCGTAACTATTGCTTTAACTGTATAAGTGAGATATTATTTTTATATAATATAGATACACTTTTTAAATCATTGTTAGATTATACCATGTAGACATTATGTGTCAAAATTTGGCACAGCCTCATCGTTGATCGATGACTAAATGATCAAACCATCAATTCAATTCATTTGAATATGTGTGTAAGAAGATGCAAATCTTGTAAATGTATATTTTTATGTGTGTAAAAAAAAAGTGTGGAATAGATGCAAATTTTGTTTTATTCTATAAATGTATAGTTAAGATTAATCGATAAAATAAGCAAATCTATCTTTAGAGTATGTGGTGCAAAATGCCCCCCATCAACTATTAATTTAATTAAACGGTTACTACTATGTACTAATTAAAAAATAATACAATACTGAACATCGAAGAGGGTCAAAATCCAAAATGAGAGTCCTAAATTTACATGATGTGCCATAACATTAATGAATATGATAATGGGCCTAAATTTGCCCATGGAGCCTTTCTAGATGGACAGTGGAGCCAGTAATTCAAACGGGCCTAGTCCGGAAATAATACCATGCTGCTGCACTAGACAGAGATTGAACAAGTTTCCACTATTTTCATAGGCCAACTGCCAATTAAGCATTACTCCTGCCCACTGATTACTCAATGTAATAATGGCACAACACATTTTTTCTACTTCTACTTTTCTTGCGTATACTTGGGCTATGAACAAGATACAATACAAATCATGAGACACACTAATATTTTATACTATGAACAATAAATTAATTGGTAATGTAAATTCTGGCACGGAATGGTGTTTGGAGAGAAATTTAGAAGATATAAGTAAGGTTGATTGAAAGTTTGATTCACTTCCTCGAGTTGGTAGAGAGTGAAGGTCGAACTTAAAACCACAAAAAAGGACATTAGGTTTGGCGATGTGCCCCTCTATTAAAACCCTCTCATACTTAAGTTAGATCAAGTTAAAGGAGGAAAAGCAAGCAAGGAAGAGTAAAAGGTTTAGTTATTGCATACCCGTAGCATTTATGAAGAAGGGTACTTATAGTGGAGGGCAACTACCTAAAAGCGGGAGATTAAAATTGCCATTGGCTCCCTATAACAATATACAACCCTTATGAAGTTTTGGGGACAGCCGAAGTCTTTCTCCAAATATTAACGAGTAAGCGGCACAGCTATTCGACGGCATTAAATATTGGAGTGGATCGCTAACGATGCATTTAATGCAGATATAAGTGGTAATACGTGAATTTATTGCGGATATGGATGGCAAACGTTGCCTCTATGGAACGTTTAGTGCAGCTATCTAAGAGACATTGACCTCATGGGATCAATATTAGTGATTGAATTATCCCCTACTTGGATTCTGTCCGGAATCTCTTATGATTATGTTTGATCTAGTTGGTTTTATAAAGTAGGAAGTCGATTTGAAGACAATCGACCTCTTAGTTGGTTTTGCTTGCAAGAGGTTGGTTGGCTCATTTAGGGTTTATCTTTTGGCATTGAACACGATGTTCAGGCACGAGGGACCTGGAGTTTTGCTATTTTAATCACAACATCGACTTGAGCATGATTGGTGCAAGGAGACTAAGATGGTCAATGCAAGGGACCTGTGCAGTCTACACTATTCATGAGAATATGTTGGCAAGTAGCAAATCATAGGAGATAGGTACGAGCTCTCCCTTATTAGTACTCGTATACACAATCAAAATATCTAAATATCAACAAATCAATACTAATTAATATGTTAAGATCATAAGCTTCTTGCTTTTGCTTTTTAAAATAAATTTGAAAGATTATAATATCTTGTTTGAAATTTTATAAATTAATCTTTTAAAATTCTCTCATCAAATATTTTGTAACATCCTACACAATATTTTCAAGAAGTCATAAGTTGAAAAAAACAATCAATTAATGAAGAAATAAAAAAGCAGCGACTCCACATTTTGATACATGAGTTTGGATGTGTAGATCTAAGACGAAAATGAAAAAATTGTTTGTTCTTAACTTAGATTCCTAATATGGTAGTGTCATTATAGTGTTGTTATTGCGCCCCGAATCACACTACCATTTTCATTTTCTCATTTTATTTGTTCTTCTAAAATAATCATCTTTTTTACTACTTCAATTTTTGGAACATCACGTGAATCATTGGTGATTATATTTAAAAATCAACTATATTTTTTTTAATTTATTTTTGAAGGACGCAAGAATGTTATTACTATTTAACAACTTCAAAAAGAGAACTCATTAATTGTTGCAAATAAAACAAAAGGGCACAGAATATTAGTAAAAAGAAGAATAAAGAAAAGTATTCTTGAATGAGAAAAGCAGGAAAAGAATCTTATCATTTTGTTCAGAGTAATAAATAAATTAGAAAAGAAAAAAAAAAATAAATGAAAAAGCATCTTATCCCCAGGTCCCCGTGCCCCCACCCTCTTGCAAGCCCCCATCCATCCGATTTTATATAATAGCCCCACGGTTTCCCTTC
Organism: Jacaranda copaia; assembly: GCA_014898725.1. Taxonomy (NCBI): domain Eukaryota; kingdom Viridiplantae; phylum Streptophyta; class Magnoliopsida; order Lamiales; family Bignoniaceae; genus Jacaranda; species Jacaranda copaia. The sequence goes on from JACGDI010005381.1 coordinate 411,957, forward strand.
ACTTTCTTCGTTGACGGACTCACGCACCGTTTTCTCTCTCTCTCCAACAGCCCACAGATATACTGATTTTGTAATATTTTGCCCGAGACAAAAAGCCCTCAAGGAAAAGAGATGGCGGATCAGCTGACCGACGATCAGATCTCCGAATTCAAGGAAGCCTTCTCTCTATTCGACAAGGATGGCGACGGTTAGTGCTCTGATTACATGTGCTAATTCCTATCTAGATTTGATCTTATGTATCTACATGTTGATGCGGATTTGCTGTCGTGATTTTTTATTTTGATATGTTTTTGCGTAGATCTATTTACTCGATATGGCTTTTGACTTATCTTTTAGCTGCTCTACAATTGGTTGACGCCTTCGTCAATTGCGTGAGTAAAATAAATCCAACGGTATATTATTGCCCGTGGACGAATATATGTTGATAATTGTTTTTTTACTTTTTTTATTTTTTAATGCATGTCGAATTGTTCTGTGTGTCACGGGGCTAAAGCTGGTTAGTGATAGTGAGCTGAATAATTTTTGGATTGTTTGTGTTCCTTGATTTAAGCACTTTTGTTTTGACTAATTGAAAAAAAGATGAATTTTTGGTTGGTATAGTTGGTGCACCAGGTGCCACTGTTGGTTGCAGTACAATCCGATGATGTGTCGTGTTTTGTGCTCTTAATTGAGGCAGGCTTTGTCGTGTTGTTCACTTTTTCATTAGTTGAAATGCCCTGTGGCACATATAATTAGAATATTTGGAACCATTTTTACAGATTGTGCGTTGTATTTATGTGACTGGAGAATCATTTGATGCCTGCTGATAAAATGCTTGTTGGTTAATTAGTGTTTACTGTGTACTTGAAGCTGAGGCTGCTTGATCGCTTTGTAATTTTTTCTTATGTGTTTTATATTATTAATATGGGAGGGGAATCTAGTGTGAAATCCACCTTTGACTGGAAAATCACTATTTCACAGCTTGAACTTTGGAAGTTTGCTAAGTTATGTAATTGAAAAACATTAATGTGGTTCATCAACTTGGAGATCAGGTTCATTTGTTGCTAAGACTAACTTTTTCTTCCCTTCTATGACTTGCGTAAATCATGCAAACAAATCATTATATAGTGCATTGATCTTGTTGCGGCTCTTAGAGATTTTGAATGAATCTCTTACACATTAACTTTGGTCAATTTCCTGAGCTTATATTTCGTTCTCTCATATCGTAAAGTTTGGGCATCTTATTTTTATTGCAGTTCCTCTTGTTGATTTATGATGTATGCGGTTTGCCTCATTCTAATCTCAGATTTTCTTATATTAATAAATTTCGTTGATGTTTCTTGTGGTCAGAGAAACTTGTGTATGGTCTCTGCCATACTTGCTTGTCAACTTCACTTTAAACTCAATCAAACTCTGTGACTTTATCCTTCTTATAGTTTCTTGTGATTTCCTTGATAGGTTGCATCACTACTAAGGAACTCGGGACTGTTATGCGCTCGTTGGGACAAAACCCAACAGAGGCTGAGCTTCAGGATATGATCAATGAGGTTGATGCTGATGGCAATGGCACAATTGACTTCCCAGAGTTCCTCAACCTGATGGCCCGAAAGATGAAAGACACAGATTCTGAAGAGGAGCTCAAGGAAGCTTTCCGGGTTTTTGACAAGGACCAGAATGGATTCATTTCTGCAGCTGAACTTCGCCATGTCATGACAAATCTTGGGGAGAAGCTAACTGATGAGGAGGTTGATGAGATGATCCGTGAGGCTGATGTTGATGGTGATGGGCAGATCAACTACGAGGAGTTCGTCAAGGTCATGATGGCCAAGTGAGATCTGACCAACCCAAAACTAAGTTTTTAAAAGTATTAAGATTTACCAAAGAATGAAACAGGGCAGATAAGTTTGATGAGATTTCTGTTTTTGTTAGGATGTGTTTTTCGCATTATTAGCTCTGTTTGGGTGCCACCCATTTTCCTGTTTGCATTTTTCTTAAGTGCTCTTTTTCAGTATATGCTTGTCCTCTGTGTCCTTTATTTTAATATTTTAGGTTGTTAGTGTCTTCAACTCTTTTCTTTCGGCATTTCCTTTTATGAACCTGGAGCATCGGGAACACTTCAATCTTTATTTTATTTTTGCCAGTGACTAATTTATTGATATTCAAATTTGCTGATATTATTCGATCATGTGTCTGTTTATCTCTTTCAGTGTTTGGTTGTTTTTTCTCCCTTTTCCAGATATTCACTTACTTGAACCATATTCCAACAGTTTGTATGTTTTGGTAAGTTTACAATTATATGCTCTAGCTATTACTGTTTCAGAGCTGTAGGTTTAGTTCTTGATCGCATAGTGTGAGGTTGAAACCTTATAGTCACTACCTCAATTCTCTCTCTTTTATCCTCATATTTTCCAGTAATATACAAGAGCCCTTTTCTAACCTTATTATCACTGCCTCAAAATGTTCACTTTTTTGGGCCTGCAAATCTTAGGATAAGTGATTTACATAGTATTTCTTGCACGGCTCAAGGGAAACAATCAATTATAGCTTGTTTGAGCATATTTTTCCTAGTGGTATCGAACTCTCTAGGATACTGACAAATTGTTTGCAGGACAGTTTTTGTTTTTGAAATACATGCGAATTAATATGTCATCCAAAGTGGCTCATATGCTTTCTTAGCAGGTTAATTTGATTGCTAAATATCATATATTTGGCTGTTCATAATGCAACTCCCCCCAACCTAACCTAACATTGGGGCATTGGTGTTCGACGTTAATTTGATTGCTAATAAGCGTATACTTGGCTGCTCATGATGGTGCTGACGCAGCACAGATTCTAACTAACTAAAGTCTTTCTTAGAATCCGAAGAAGAAAAAGAGAGAGAAACCAAAGGCATTGATATTGGTCCATCGATGATTGGATCCAAAATTATACGATTTTGTTAATCTTGTAAGCACCTGGTTTATGAATCTCAATTGAAAGTACAAGGATAGCATCTGATACCCTTTCAGTGGACTCCTTATCGAGCAGCGCGTGTGCTATCGCTAGTGATACATATTGAGGCAAGGGCGAGTCCCACCCTGTTAATGCCCACGAAGGGTGTCTATTCTAGTGTTCTGTGCAAAAATTGATGACATTGATACAAGTGGACAATAGCGACAGCACATATTCTTCTATTTAAATGACCATGCCCCACGCCCACCACTCTTGGTTATGCTTCTTTACGGTGTTTGTTCTAGGCATCTGGTTCTTTTCACACATTTGAAGATATTATGGTGGCCCAACAAAAATGATGCAGGATGTGCCCCACGTGTGTTTCTTGCTTGGGTATGATGGTGTCAAGTTGATCCGAGTCAGGGATAAGGATCACACTTCCTTCCGGTAATTTCCTCATTTCACACAAATTTCTCCGCCTTGGGCCTCTCTGTTTCTATTTCGACCTTGAGCCCGCCTGGCGTTGCATTTTTCGATCAAACTATTTGCGTCGTATTTTTGTAGTACATTTTCTACCTCCACCTCCCCCTCCTTTTCCAATTGCAGTTTCTATTAGATCCAAAACCCAGTTCTTCTGGATCAGTCCATTGGGCCCTAATTGTATGTCTGTCTTCCCTTCGATGGACGGATAACTGCTTTGGGTTTGCAAATAGCCAAATCAAATGATCCCTGATGGCCCATATCGTGTAGGGAAGAAACAGGGAGGGCCAGGTGTAACCCAATTGCCCAAATTTGCTAGCATGATGGTAACAAAGAAAAGTACCTTTTCCCCATGCCTAGCTCTGTGATACGTTGCGAATAATCTAATTTGTTGCGTTGAATATCTGAAAAAAGATCATAAGCCTGGTTAACATTTAAAAATATTTCAAACCAACACAAAAGGGAAGATTCGTCGCAACTACATGCCCTGGCTATTTAGTTCTTTATTGGTCCTGTCCTGCAGGGTTAAGTTAGGTGGGCGTTTTGTTCCTTGAGCCCATTTTATAAGAGGCCTTGAGGGTACAATTACGTTGAGAACTCTGTTGCACCGTATTTCATAAGCCTATATAAATATTTTTGATTGATTTCCATATTTTTAAATTTGCAATAAAATCCATGACTCCTATAGGTGATGGTTTTTAAAATTAGAAAGCTTTCAATATTTAGTCTACTCTATTGTGCTGTTCACCATTTTCTATTTTGTATGCTATGTATGTATAATTAAATAACTTTGAAACTCTTGTCTATACATACTTTTTCTCCCTCTTAAAGTCACAGGTGTGGCATCAAAGAATAGGATCTCCAAAGTCCAACATGTGTTACCAACTCTGAGCCACTTAAACAAAGTCGTCCTAGCGACTCTAGGAGTACTTATGATTTTTGTTTATTTTAATTAGTATTTCATCCTCTGCTATATTTTATAATATATATTAAGTGAATATAATTCACGACTAAATGGTTTTTTAATGAAAATATTTAATAAAATGGGGAATATATTCATAAAATGAAATATCAAACGAAGGAGGAATATAATATTTAAATTGGCCTAATAAGGGCAAACAATGTCACTTATGAAGTATGGACTAATAAAATATTAATCTATTATTTTTTCTTTTATGTATACATGTATGTATGTTTATTCAACTTAGTTTAAACTTTATCTATTCCTAAATGCAGAAGGCGGAAACAAACGATGGAAGCAAGTAGACGAGAGGTCAAGAAAATGAACTCCGAAACGTCCAATGACGGCGGGAAAAGACGGAAGAGGGACAAGTTTCGCGATTGTGTCATCCTATAAACTCAGCCATCTTCAACTCAGTAAGGTACAGTCCAAGACTTCCGACTGGGCTGGGTTACAACCACAAGCACTAGAGTGAGAGGTTGAACTTTGAGTTTGGACTATAGCATAATTCATAATAATGTTGAAAAACAATTCCAGCTTCCATCTCGTTGGGTTTGTAATATATGCACAGTTGCTAGCCTCCTTGTTGCTCTGTTGTAGCAGTAGAGACAAAATAAATGCGTGTTTCTGTATGTACTTTGTATTATACGTCCTTAATTCATCGTTTAGAATTCTACAACTGTCCTTAAAGATATTGAATTCTTAGAGATTGGAAAAAAACCAGATTATCAAATGAACAAGATTTTAATTCTAGAGAATCTCATTACCAAAGCACCACAGGTTCACCACCAGGACAAAAATTTTTGGTGGTTTGGTTAGTGGCATCATTACTATATGCTCGACTCTAAAGAAACCGAAGGCGCCACTGAATGAGTTACTTTCCACAGTTGAGAGAGATTTCATTAAGTCTTTAACGAATATGGGTGTGTTAAAGATGGCAGCACTTGAAAAATCCATTATGGATTTTGTTAGTAACATCAACTTAATTATGCTCCTCTTCCTTACAGATTAATAGCTATCCTGACTCTAAATCTCTATACAGATTACAGATCTTCTCAAGATTATCTCCACCAGCTTTATTATAATGCTAACCTTTATCTCTTTTTATTGTTACATTATAAGATGGTCATCTTGTGTAATTCAGTTTTTTGTGTAGCTATTACTGGTCACAACCATCATGCTTGAAAACGAACCCCTGGAAGCTATAAAACAGCTGCCTGATGGAAAGATAGCCATGAAAATCAAGATCCTGGAACCTAGAATTCATCTGGAAGCTTAAGGAGCGCACAGAAGAGTTCACTTTTGCGGAAGGTCAAGAACAAAACTGATCCACGAATAATGAAGCTTAAATATCTTGAATTCGGAGGTTGAAGCTCCTGAGGAAAGGCTTAACTGCCTGTTTGTGATCAGAGATTTATTTCAGACAAGTCTCTATTCGGGCACATGAGGAACCATCCGGAGAGAAATTGGAGGGGAATGAATCCTCCAATTCCAGAGATGAAAAATAAACATTCCTCTCTACCTTTTTGGGTTCTGTGGCATTGGAAAGAAACCAACTGGGCTCGGATTTGTTGTTCCCTGGATGGTCGAAAACAGGCCAGAGAACAAGACCTGAAAAAGCCCCAATGCTCACTCCAGCTTCTGATTTTCCGGTTCTTGAAACTGCCGAACCAACAAATGAAAATCCTCTGCCGAAGAAAGAGAAAGCTGGAGTCTTCTCCGAAGCTGATAATCCATGGAGGTGTCTTTTCTTTTGACAGGAAGCCGAAACGGCAATGAAATTGCAAATCGAGGGCCAGAAAGTCGGAGAAAAAGAATTCCCATGAGAGCCCGAACGCATTACGCTTGAGATATATGCGGCAGGTCTTTTAGGAGCTACCAGGCATTAGGTGGACACAAAGCTCACCACAATAATAAGGCTCACAAAATTACGTCATCGTTTGCTGCGGGTGAAGTAGATGAATCTTCAACTAGTGCTATTGAGTCTGTGATTAATGTTGATGAAGAACGAGCCGGAGGAGGGTGCAATATCAGTGCCCATTTTGCAACAAAATATTCCCAAAAGGTCAGGCTCTTGGTGGCCACAGGCGGCACTGTGTGACAGAGAAGCAGCAGAGGGTCTTCAGTTTTGACCTCAATGAGCTCCCACCGGAGTGGATCCCCGGGGAATTTTGGATTTATTTTGGAGTTATATAATGTAATATATTATTTTGTTCCTTGAATTCTAGTAAGTATCTTGGAAAAGGATATCGTCAGCTGAATACAAACTATATAAATCAGTCTTTTTAGATGAGTTGGAGAACAATTATAACCCATGTAAGAAGCCCAGTAAAATCATAGCTCACTGCTCATACTAAATCCAAAAAGTGTCCCTAAATAACCTAATTAAAGAACATTAAATGTTTTCATTAAAAGGTTCCATTTTATTAATTAATATAACCAATACATTCATTATTTCCTTTCTCCTAACATTAATTTTTTTGAATTCTAAATCAGTGTCCATGCAAAAGACTTGAAGTATACATTAAAAGTGCTTTACATAATTCGAAGCACATAAGTATTACGTCAGATAGATTAAATTTAATTATAAGCAATAAACGACAATACTAATTTATTGTTGCTTTTGCATAATATTCAATTCTAAATCAATGATCAAATTAATTGGAGAAGGTGCAATGAGTAACCTAAACAACATATATACATTGCATGAACACAAATTAAAAATATAACTAGTAGAAGTTGAGGTTATCTGTATGTTGCTACATAACATAATATACATTTAATCAGCTTAGTTTGAAGGTTGTGCTTCTATTGGATTAAAAACTGAGGCCCAAAATATTGGTTAAATGGGAGTCCACCCATTGTGTATTTGATGGGCCATCAGCAGCCTTTGTATGAATTGGGACTACCAATGGGTTAGATTCGGATCGAATCATGCTAAATTTAAGTTCAAATTCAAAAATAATATGCTAGATCCAAATCTAATTCAAGATTCATTGGATTTGTAAATAAAAGTTAGATATCCGTTGGATATCCAAAAAAATTCAAATTCGAATATTTCAAAATTCATCATATATTTATTATTTTTCTAAAAATTTAATAGAGTCCAAATTCAAAATATTCATCCTTAAAAAAAAATACACAACAAATTAATGAATAAATTTTCAAGTTTACTGGTCACTTAAAAGTAACAATAAAATTTAACTCAATCATATTCATTTATCAGATCATTACATTTTAGGTTCAATTGCTAAAAATGGTACTTATTTGATATTATAAATACGTAGTTATACATGATTCTTAATTAATTAACTATAAACTCAAAGTTCTATAAAAAAAGAAACTCATTCTAATCAAATCGAGATTTTTATTGGATTCTTTCTATATTATGACATTCGATTCTTACTCATTATTCTTCCCACATAATTTTTTGTTATAAAAATTAAAAAATAAGTAATATAATTATGATGTAAATAAGCTCAAAATCTATCAATTTATATGAAAAACACATGATTTCATATATTGCACAAGAGTTCATTACTTCTTTTATCCAAATATATAATTTGGCATTACTATAGGACTATGTGTATATATATGTATAATATTAAATATATTTAGATTTGGATTATTAATGGATCGGATCGAGTCATATCCATATTTGTTCTATTTATTTCGAATTTTGAACTTTTTTAATTGGATTACATCAATTAAATATTTTATCGATTAAAGATCCTAAATAATAGAATTGAATTTGAATCGAATTCGGCTTAAAATTTGCTCCATTGATAGTCCTAGTATGAATTATTAATTGGAGTTTTAATGACTCTGTTCTTGATATGAGATTTTACCAATGGCTTGTTTGGCTTCAATGTGCCACGCTTCTTCACTCCAATATCTATTTCCCTCCACTTAGAGTTGTCATGGACTCATGGTCAAATTTTAACTCAAATTTGATTTGAATTTTAAAATTTTTAATCAATTAAAATATTTAACCAATTAAATTTGATTACAAGTATTTTTAATTCAAAATAAGTGGATAAGATATGGAATTATACAATTCGATTTGTTAAAGATTTGAGTTCAAATTTTAATAAATTTTTTTATTAAATTAATATTGTTATATATAATGTTAATAAAGATTTTTTTAAAAACTATATATATATATTATTGGCATAATGTCTATATTATGCTATTGGCATTGGGTCATTTAGCCCAACATTACGAGAGATGCTGAAAAAGGCAAAAAAACAAAAAAAAAAAATCAAATTTAATAATGTATAATTGTTTAGCTATGAATCAATATATAATATGAAATAAGGGCTTCTTATTTAAATATTTGACTTTTGAGTCAAATATGATAAAAAGTTGTCAAAAATTCAAATTTAACGCATATAATATTTTTCATGCAATCCAAAAGAAAGAAAAAAGAAAGAAAGGATATTAAATCAAATTAGATTCTTTTATCATATTTCAAATATCCATCTACTCTTATATGCTATTAATTAATATAGATTCTGTAGATTATCGAGTCAAATTTGGATACATATTTTAATAATCGAATTCGAATGTTTTCTGCTATCAACCATGAATTAGATAAAATTGATGCATGGTATACATCTTTTAGGCTCTTTTGCCCTGTCTCCAACTTTGTCTCAACTTGGACACAAGTAGGATCATTGAGGCAATAAGGCCGATGACTATATATGTCACACCCTAAAATCAAACCATGTGGCTTAGTTCTAAGGAGTGAAATTCAATCCTAATAACTAAGTTGCCAATGGAAATTATATCCATTAATAAACTCTAAACATTCCTAGTAGTCCAAATAAATATCAAATATGGAAAAACTTGAAATGTCTAGAAGTTCATTAAATTATATTAATAAAACAAGAACTAATTCCTCAACATGACAATAAAACTAAAATGCTGCTAATTCTTCATTAGAAGTCTTTCAACTCTAATTCTTGTAAAAAATGAGTTCAATATCCTCATCAAGGCTAAGGTCTAAGTCTGCTAGAAGTCGATAAAGAAAATTGAGTGTGAGTAAGGGACTTAGTGAATGCCAAATGTGTGTAATGTGAGTTTAAAAATACATCATGATCAAAATGATGATGAGTGATAAAAATTCAAGAAAAATGGTGAAAGATAGTCATGTGTTATATAATAGTAAAATAGGAATATATATATATATATATATATATATCAGCAAACACTTTTTAATAGTGCAATAGTTAAATGCGATGATCGATCCAGTGTTTGCTGTAGCCAGTCAACCTTATGACTTCTACCGTAACAATCCCTTATCGCTCTAAGTAAGGTGCGACCTTACTAAAGAGTGCTAGAGCTTAGGTTCTCAAGAAATCATATGATCCACCTCGGCCACAAATGACTTCTGTTGTGTGCTTGGGGGATTAGGCCATGGGGGCTTGGGGTTTAATCGGCAAACCTACTGTTGCCAAGTGAAGTCCTTTGCACACCCAGACCAAATTAGATTCAACTAACATAATAGTAGTAGTAATAGTAAATCTAATCATCAGTATTGATCATTGTATTTAACTGCTTGTCTAAAATTATGCTAAAATAATATCAATAGCTTTAAAAGAAACTATTTTTCTTGCATTATGAAATAAAATAGAGAAATTCATGTGCTTGTGCATAGTAAAATATAATTATAGTGCAGTCTCATTGAAAACAAGTTATGAGTAGATTATACTATAACATATATTTTTTTGGGTTTTGAAACATAATATCATATAATGTTTAGGGTTAATTACCTAGACCTTGGCCTATTTACAAAAAACCCCAAAGGTTTGATGAAATTGCTAATACCCCTTGAGGTTTTGTTTCGTCTTATATTTTTGAAAGTTTGTTGAGCTTCGTAAAAAACAAATGTTGACTTCATCAAAAAATTTACATGAAAATCCAAAAATGTCATTTGGTTACTATTATAGTTATTTCTGAGATAAAAATACCCTTGGACCTATTTGTAATAATTGTAAAACAATAAGATTTTATTTGTTGATTTTTTGTAAAACATTACAATTGGTGGTTTGACAAAATTTCCAATAATTTTGATTTGTTTAATGTTTGGTTTTGCATTTAAAAATATAATTTTTTATCCCCTTAAGTTGGACTATACAACATTACTCTTATCCCCTTAGAAAATAAAAAGCTTACATAAGTTGAATAACTCAATCCTTTAATAAATAAAATTAATAAACATTGCAAATACCCCTTTGAACTTTGAAAAAAATACATAACATGTTAGAAAGAAAGACTAAAATTTGTGCACCAACTATAAATATTGCAAGAGCCTTACATTTCAATCTTTCAAATATTCAAATTTTAACAGATTTATCATCCAAATACTTACAAAGTAGAGTCAGAAAATTATCCACCAAAACAACAAAAACATCTATTGTAGGGTTCCAATATAGTTATAAAACAACAAACCCCAACATAGAGTATTTCACAAATTCATATTGACAAAAGAAATAGAAGGATAGATTTAAGCAACATCTCCAGACTGTCCTCCACCCCTTATGTGCACATGTGCCTTAGCAAATGCACAACTGGTTTTAACTTTTTTTTTTCTTTTTCATTTTTCTTAGAATTTTGGCTAAAGGAGTGTTAGCATCAAAGTGGACAATAGATTTGTCACTTCTTCTCTGCAAAAAGAAAATAAAACATTAATCAACAAGTTTTAAAAATTTAAATATGCCTTAGTATAATCAATTAGAGACTTCAAACCTTCTTCCTACTCTCAGAGGTGGACTAAGATGCCTGTTTATAGGTCCTTTTGTTATGTCTAAATGACTGACAGATGCTGCATCTAAGAGCACATGATCTCTTACTTTGTATGACATTTGGTGCCTCACTTGACTCTCTTTTTACGCTTTTCTTAGGCCTACCAGGTAGTTTTTTCATTTTAAGAGGATGAATTTTTTGCTACTGTGGATTCAAGTTTGAAGGCCAAAAGGCAATGTCTGAAATTGGATGTATCACCTTTAAGTAGGCCTTTAAGTAAATAGTTCTATAGAATCTGAGTAAAGCTCTATTGACTCTCTCCTATAGGACATGACTACTATAGCATGCTTGCATAGGATGCTAGAAATATCCATTCCATACAGTCTCAGCTCCTATTATCAAGGTTGACAAAGTAATGTATCCTTTTATCTAACACTTATGCATTACTAATTGTCAACTGACATGATACAACTTTCTCCTTCAAACTATTAATCTTTGAGACCACATTCTCACATATACAGTTAGTCAACCTATGCCCTTTCTCAAACCTCAACCTCAGTCTAGTCATTAACTTTGTTCAGAGACCATCAAGAAGGGAAAATTGGTTTTGACCTCACTCAACTATACAATAGTTGAAAGATTTTGAATCAACAGCATGCCTTGCCCATAGCTGAATAGGAATTCCCATCAACCAATCATGTGTAACCCTGCCATTAGAGAGCATAATGGCCAAATGCACCAAATCACACCTAAAAATAAAAACTAAATTTCTAGAAAAAGCTAAATTACTTAGCATACCCTCTGTATCAGCAATCAATTTCTCATAAGTGTATGCTTAGGACCTACATTTTCAATCTTGTAAGTGGAGTCAAGCATATGCACAACAAGGTCAATAGTTTCAGAATCCACATTTGTAACAAAAAATTAAAAAGCATAAATTACTAAAATTAGTAATACATTACATTTACCCCCCTTCTCTTTTCTAATATTTACATATAATGACATCTGATTTTTCATAACAAATAGAACAATCAATATTCTGTTATAGCAAAAATAAGTCTAGTAACATCAGTTTTGCCATACCATTCATCAGTAAATTGAATGTTATTAACATGCCTAGACTAAATCATGTGTAAAATACCAATTCAAGTTCATTTTTGGTGGAAAAAATTGAAAACCCACAAAAAACAGAAAAAAAAAATCCATACATTGCAATAAAAAATAGAAAAAAATGGTATTTTTCAATAAATTTTGAAGAAATATATAATGTAATAACAATATCTTACAAAAATAATGGATTTTGGAAGAAAAAATATACCTTTCTCAAAGTTGCAAACTTTAGTTTTTTTGGAAATTCTCCTTTCAAAGTGAACTCCAATAGCTACCGATCAATGTCTAGAATGAGGATAATGATAGGTTTGAGAAAAAGATGGGTTCTGGGAATGTAGGCCGATGGTTTTTCTAGGATTTTGAGAGATTTTTCTTTCTTTCATTGAAAATGAGAAGAATGAGGAAGATAATCATCTTCCTCTCTTCTATACCACCAAGATAAGGGCCTTTCAATCATTTTCACAGGTAAGGGTTTGGCAAATTTACATATTTTTTGGTGTTTTTGTTTTCATCAGGTAAGGGTGAAATAGATATTTCATTAAAATTGTCCAAATTAACGGCCATCTGTCAGCTTCAGGTGAGTTTTTGTAATTTCCTCAAACCTTTGAATCTCGTTGTAATTAGGCCAAACTTCAAGGGGGTCTGGGTAATTAACCCTAATATTTTTAGGTTTAGACACTCACTATACTTATCAATAGGCTAAAGGGCTGGCCTTAACATTAAGTCACAAAATACTTGTTGGCACAAAAATAGTGTTCAATTCAATTAATATTCTAATTTGATCCTTGAAATCTAGTCTCAAATTGATTGAAGAAATTAAGATGATGATCAATGAAACTCTAAAACCAATACTAACAAAATGTTTCTATAACATTAGAGTGAAGCAGGAGAGAACTTAGTAGACTAATCATAGCATTATATTTCCAATAGTAAATATATTTCTATTCTATTTAAATAGTTTAGAGGTGGGACAATTATTAGGAGTTATTATATGTTATTAGCCTAGTACATATGTGCTTGCAAAACTTATCAAAAACTTGTCATTTCGTACATATTTTGTTGATTCGCTCATGATTTTCTTTCTAGATATCCCATTGGCTTGATTCTTGCAGCATTAGAAAGCATAGAAAGTGTACTAAAACTTTTATGTTGATGTCATAGTATAAATTGGCTAATGTGAGAGAGAAAAATTAAATTCAACAGGTAGCAGTGGTGTAAGAACAGATGTCTAGTTTTCAAGAAATTTTTGAATGTGACACTTGATTGTATTTAGGCTATAACTTTTACTACATACCTCAAGTGAAGGTGATTCAAAATCATAAAAAACCTATGAGATAGACCTAAAATTTATTTGTTGAAAGATTTTTCAAACTTAATTGGGAACTAAGAAAAAAATGCATTACGATGTTCTCATGAAAACAAACGGACATTATTTATAAAAAGATTTCAAACATCGCACATCAACGTATTTCATAAATTTAAGGAAAAAAATTTGAGTTCTAAAATTTTATACTAATTTGAAGTTAATTTTACAAAAATTAATAAATTAAGATACTTCAATTATCATGGGTAGCAAATACCTCAAATTCAAGATAGTGATTCAACTTGTCAAGCACTAAGGTAGTTATACTTAAAGATTTTTGAAAAAAATAACTATGCGGTTTGAGATTTTAATATTTTATATTAATATTTTAAACACATGAAATTTTCATAATAACAACTTTCAATTAAAAATTCTTTTGTTTCAATAGGCAAATAAATTTTTAAAAAGAAACTACTCAAACTCCCTATTTAATCTATTAGGAAACTTTTAGGATTTTTATAAAATTCAAGAAAAAAATTTTAAATGTGAAATTTTACAGGTATGTTCTAAACACATTGAATATCATACATGAAAATTTTGAAACAAAATTACCATAATTTGGCCCATGAACTGATACAAAACTTTTAACCTTGGAATCTGAAATCGAAACCTAGCAGCAGCAACTTCTATTGCACAAATATATGTATTAAAAGTATGCACATTACAAAATATAATTTAAATAATTTTTATATTTAATTATAATTTAAAGATGGAATCATACTTACTAAGAAGAGTGAACAAGAGTAGTGAGTGTTGAGATTTTCTTGCAATCCTTTTCTTGCCCTAATGTTTGGGATTTCTTCTAGGAAGTGGAATGAGTTGATGCCTTTTAAGGAAAATATTTTGCTGCAAAATTTGAAGGTTTGAATGTGTGTTGCAGAGTAGAAGAAGTGAATTTGAATGAGATATGGAGAAGGAGACCCAATAAAATAGGAGTTCTACAAGGATTAAAGTTACTGAAAATTCTATCCTTATCTACATATTTGCTTGTATATTATTATTTATTTCATCTTTTTTTAGCTTTGAATAATAATCCAAGGTATTTCTAATAAATAATATTTATTTATTTCTAAATAATTTATCAATCTCAATGAATTTATGTTTATAGTGAGAAGAAAAATGTGGGACACTACAACATAGATGATGAGAATGCTGTGGCGGCTTATAGTTCTCATTTTGTTGAACTATTTTTGATGTTGCTGAAAGCTGCGTATAGAGAAAATGAGGGTTGTGCTACTGGTGAT
>JACGDI010005381.1:429053-461898 GCA_014898725.1 Jacaranda copaia
CGGTCACTAAGGCCAATGCAAACTTTTCAATCTCCAAATAATTATGTTCTGGCCTTTGGAGTGACTTACTGCAATAGTAGATTGGTTGATGATTGCCATCTCGGGTCAATACCAGTACTGAACTGATTGATGCTTCCAAAACTGCTAAGTATATTTGAAGTACTTCTCCCAACTCGGGTTTTGCCAACATCGGGGGTGAGGTCAAATACTGCTTCAATTCAATTAGCGCCTAATCACACTGTTCTATCCACCAAAGACTTATTTTTTTGGCATTTCTGAGAATTTTGAAAAAGGGGAGGCTTGGCCAACCTCGCGATGAACTTTTTCCTAAAGTCACAATTCTCCTGACCAGCCTCTGAATTTTCCAAACCACTCTCAGATGGTTGACATTTAAGACTGCTTGAATTTTTTACGGATTGGCCTCAATACCTTTCTGGCTGACCATATAGCCCAAGAATTTTCCTCATTGGATCCCAAAAGTGCATTTGTTCAGGTTTAGCTTTAATTCAAATGCCCTCAATATTTTAAAAGTATGACTGAGGTCTAGTAAGTGGTCTTGGGCTTTTTTTATCTTGACTATCATGTCATCGATGTAGACTTCCATCGAGTTTCCAATCTCATCTTTGAACATAAAGTTTACTAATCGCTAATAAGTTGCCCCAACATTTTTTAAAATGAACGGCATGACAAGAAAGCAATATACACTGTTAGGAACAACAAATGATGTTTTTTCCCTATCCTCGGGTGTCATGAATATTTGATGATAGCCTTGGAATGCATCCATCATACTCAACAATTCACACCCTGCAGTTGAATCAACTAGTAAATCTACTCGAGGCAAAGGTAAGGATCTTTAGGGCATGCTTTATTCAAATCATTACACATCCATCACTGTCCCTCAGTTTTTGGGACTAAAATAATATTACAAAGCCAAGAGGGATACTGAATCTCTACAATATACCCTGCATCTAAGAGTTTTCTAACCTCCTCCTCAATGATTTGTGTCCTCTCGACGTTGAACGTCATTGTCTTCTGTTTGACTGGCTTGTATGAGGGGTTAGTGTTGAGGCAGTGCACAATGACATTGGGTTGATCCCTTATAGGTCGGATGCCTTCCACGCAAAGACGTTGACATTTCTCCTCAAGAAATTGACCATGAGATATTTCAAGTGGGGCCCTAAGTCTGTCCCAATAGGATTATCTTTTCAGGGTTGCCCTCTTCGAGCTCAATAGTCTTGAATTCCCTGATAGGCTCCACTCTGGTGTTTCTAATTTTTGCTTTTTGCTGACTTGGGACTCTTTAAGGTTCGCTATAGGGGCATCCCCCAAAGTCTTCAGCTACGGTTGAGTCTTTTGCTCGAATAGATCAATCGAGATGTTGTAACATCTTTATGCCTCCTTCAAATTACACAAGAGCTCACCTGTACAGTTTGGGATTGGAAACTTTACTTTCAAATGATAAGTAGACACGATGGCATGAAATTTATTGAGGGTGGGTCGGCCAATGATGACATTATAGGTGAATAGGGCATCGACCACAAGGTAATTCAGTATCAATGTTCTTCTTTGAGGAGCCTCCCCAAAAGATGTGGACAAGTCAATCAACCCCTCCGGTATGATCTTTGACCCCCCGAATCTGACCAGCAGTGTGCGCATAGGCTGGAATTTCAACTTGCCCAAGTTCATTCTCTTCAATGTAGACAAGAAGATGACATTCACTGAACTACCATTGTCGATTAGAACCTTGCGCATCTCAAAGTTTGCAATCTCCACAGAAACAACCATCGGGCAACCTATCTTATGATCAACATTTTTGCCCTCAAGATGGGCCAGGTTGGCATCAGTAAATGAAATAGGTTCTGTGCTCGTAGAGAGGTGGAAAGTTATCTCCACAAGCGAAGCTTTATTGGACTCAAGCCTCCTTTGTGTTTGCCTCCGAGCGGACTTAGAGTCTCCCCCAGTGGAACCTCCTGCAATCATGTCAATCACCCCTCTGATGGGTGGGTGATCATCTTGGGTAGAGTTTTTCCCTTTATCCTCTTTTCTAGGGCTAACCGACCTTTCTCTATGGGGAGTCTGGTCGATTTTGCCCCCTTCAGTCTGGTTCCACAGCTATGTAGTTTTTGAGATGACCCTACCTGATCAACCTCTCAATCTCATCTTGGAGATTGAAGCACTCTTTCCCTTAGGGTGACCTAGTGAATGGAGTAGCTCTCTTTCCCTTATTTATCCAAGTTAGGTTCATCATGATCTTTGTTTGAGTTTTACCAAAGCAGGGTTACTTAGTTGTTCTTTTGATGCCACTTGTATGTTTCCCACTAGCACTTAACATATTTTGCTTTTCGATTTATGGCATTTGCTTTCATTTAGGTTTTTGCTTCTTTTTCTTTCCATGCACCATTTGTGTTTTAACTTTATTTCTCTTCCATTTCATAGCGGGAAAAAAGACTTATTTTGCAGAACCCATGCTCAGAAGGTAGGAGAAAAAGCATGCAAAAGATGTACTGTAGAGAAGTCCTAGGGAGATATAACCAAGTGGGTGCCATTTGAGCCCCTTTGCCTGACAGCAAGTGAGATGTGCTCTACTGGTGCCGACAGTGTGTGTGCCTATTGCGGATGATGAGCTTGAGGTGTTGTCTTTTGGTCCTACAAAGAAACTTGCTCATGGATCAACCACTTTTCCACAAGCTACTTGTCCTTTTTATGCTAGTGAACATAAGCAGAGTTGTGGGGGTAGATTCCCACTAGATATGGATGAGATTGCATTTAGTGCTAATTGCATGTGGAGGGTAGTGAATGAGTATGATCAAGGAAAGTTGGAGTTATTTTTTTTTTCTCAGTTGGATGAGATAGCTGTTAGCGACTTTGTCTAGGTATGAGTTTGTTTCATTACTTTAATTTTTTTTATTGTCATTTTTCTTCTTTACAGCATCATAGTGATTTTTGACTCTTGAGCATTTTTGCATTTTTGGAATGTAGGGATGGCACTTGGTCGAGTAGAAGATATGGCAATGGTGAATCATCTTAAGGAGAAAGCTACCAAGATAATTAAGCAACAAAGTTGTAAAGAGGAGGATCTGGCCAAGCTACTTAAGGAGCATGAGCATTTGAAGGTGAGGCATGCGAAATAGGTGAAGATTAGGGGCAAGTTCATGGATTCCTTTGCTGGAATGGCCCTAGTAAATGTTGCTCGTGAGGATGCATTCCAAGTTTTGTGGTTCTAATGAGCTCTTTGAAGTGGTTGAAGTGGAGGCGACAACAATCTATGAGTAGACTATTTAAAATTATCTCTATATATAGAATTATCCTATAGAAGACTTATTGATGTTAGACCCCATTATTCTAGTTAATCTTACTATTAAAGAGCTTGAGAAAGGTCTTATGGCTGGGTAGAAACTATTGTGAATGAACTTGCTGGAGTAGCTCTACAGAAAGAAAGATGTTCTACTTAGAATAGTGGTAGAGAATTGTGTTTATGTTTAGGGCTTGGCATATTAAGTTTTTTTTCTAGTTGGCTTGAATAGTATGTTGGCATGTTTTTCTTTTTCATGCTAGTATTCATCTTTGGGGCTAAATGTTGGCCGGACATCCTTTTTGGCCTTTTCATTTGTTCTCAATATAGTTTCTTTGCTATTACTTATTTTGTGTTCATGCAAAAACTAAGCCAATTGAATGACTATAGATTTTGTGCCCTTCTACTTTGAGAATTGGGTTGTAGAAGACAAGAAGACTCCATCCCTAGGCGCCCATGAAGATTTTGGGCATCAGCATCATATGCTTCCCATGGGCGCTCTCATGGAGCATTGATTTTGGTGCATGCCTTTATTGATTGCGAGAGAACTCAGAAAATTTTCTTAGTGAAGTTGCATGGATATTTAATGATTTTATGAGTCTTAAGTGATTGTTTGAGTTGCGAGCATAATAGGCAGCAAAATTGTTCTAGGGAGGCGCGGAGCCCTCTTTTCATTTGCATTGGTTTACCTCTTACTAGGTGAAGTTCTAGGAGGGAAGAAAATTAATCTTGTGCTTCAGTTGAATAGATATTGATTTAGAGTTTTAAGTATTGCAATGAGAAAAGGGCATGTTTATAGGTCTCCTGGGAGCCTTCCTACAATGAGTTTTCCTTAATTTTCTTCTAAATGAATTCGTCTCTTAGGGATTTATTTTCTCTAATTTGTTTTTGATCGAATTCGGATTTAATATTAGAAAAAGAGGATTTTTAATTTCTTAAAATTGGTAAGGCTAATTTGGTCATTGAATATTAGAAGGGTAAAGATTTTTATTTTATTTTTCATAATTTAATTTTAAAAGAAGATAGTTCTTTATAAGAACCATGAAAGAACTATGGTTCCTTATTTTATAATGGTTCAAATGTGATAATTAAATCAAACTGATATAAATGGTTAAAATATGGGTTCGTAATGATAAGTCAAAATCATCAATATAGGACCCTAGAAAACCCCTTGTAATATGATGTGTTTTTATCTTTTGATTGTATTTGGACTCCGTCACTTCACATATATATACACACACTAGCATTATCCCCGTGTAATGCACGAATTCTTTAAAATTAATATATACTAATGTAATTATTGAATTATAAATATAATTAAAAACAAAAATATCATTAAAAATGGTCAAGTAATTAGTAAAGTTAAATATTACTTCAAAAAAATGGCCAAGTAAAATTAAATTTAAAACTTTAAAATTTATTATTTAAAAGTTTTGAATGTATAAAAACATCTCATATACATAATATCATGAAAAATAAACATCAAAATTATTTAGCGAGAAGTTAAAAAAAATTCAAAACTTCTAAAGATAAAAGTTTATGAATGTGATTATAAACTTTATTAAAAAGAAGAAAATATTATGCAACTAAAAACTAATCGATAATTATATTAAAAAATAAAAATGTATGAGAAGGATATAGAACACAAGATTGATGGCTTAAAAATTGTTCGGAGAAACTTAAAATTATAAAACTTAAAGATTACTTTAAACTTAAAAGACAATGAGTATATGTTAAATTAAAACTTAAAATATAAGGAATAATATATATTGACTACCAAGAATTAAAAAAAAAAATCTTCTAAAATTTTAATTTTTAATTAAATATTATTAAGCCAAGATGAAACTATGACAATAAAGATAAAAATATTAAAAAAATCAAAATAAATATATAAAATAATTATAAAGTTAAAATCAATGTTAGTATTTAAGTTAATAGAAACCTTTTAATTTGACTCATAACTTAGTTGTGGAATAATTAAGTGAAGAAAAAAGTTTAACATTAATCATACAAAGTTAAAATAATAGTACATTGATAAAGTAATTATAAACTCAAAATTAATTTAAAAAAAAAATTAGTGCCATGATACGAGGATGAAATTAGAAGGTAAAAAAAAATATGAAAAAATAAATTATTATGTTAATTTGAATTTTTTTTGGTATAAATATAATTGGATCTTTATATTATATTTCGTAAATAGCAGAAAAAAATAAATAACAAAAAAGTTTTTAACCTTTCAAGAAATCAAAATAAAAAAAATGAAATGAGATATATATTTTGATAGATTAAATAATATTCGGTGTTGTAAATTTAAACTTAACATATGTATTTTTTATTGAAATAACCATCTCATAAATTTTTTAAATAAATTAAAAAAGATCTAAGAATATGTATTGATGAAGTAGTATATAAATTTTTTAAAAAGAGTTCAAATTATACATAGTTATACATACATAACTACATATATTTGAATAAAAAAAATAAAAACTAAATGCTATACTCTTAAAATTATAAATATTCAAAAAGTGAAAGAAGTTTTGAAAGTATTAAAATCAAAGAATAGATCTCATCCTATAGAATAATTACAAACTTAGATGAACCAAAAAGATAATTTAAAAATAAAAAAATTAAATAAATGAATTAATAATTTAAACTAAGTGATAAACAAAAAAATAATATAAAACTTTACAAATTTAATGACAATAAAAGCTAAATGATAGATTTTATTTATAGTTGAAAAGAAAATTATAGCATTAAAATCCAAAAAATCACTTTCATCATGTAACATACCTAAAGTAAATATATATATATATATATATATATGAAATCAAAAAAGTGAACAATAAAACCAAAAAATTAATAAATACTTTGAAGAAGAACTAAAGAGGCACACAAAGATATAGAGAAAAAAAATGCTAGAAAATAAAGAGGCATACAAAGAATAGAGTGAAAAAAAATGTTAGAAATTGAGAATATTAATGAAATGACTTCCGAAACACTCTATATAGTGGTATAGATATGAATTAGTTATTAAAGATAAGAAAAAAATATAAAAAACTCATCAAACTATAGAGTTCAAATGATCAAAAAATTTTTCAAATATTGAGAGCAGTAAATAAAAGAAATTTTGTAGATAAAATTCAATCTTTTTTGGTAATATAGATAAATACAAAATAATTTGTTCTAATCAAGAAAATGATTTCAAAATTTTAGATATCCTTAAAAGGAATAAATAATATAAAATTAAATAGCAAAGACCAATTTTTAAATTTAATTAAAAAACTTAAAATTCCAAGAATTAAAAAAAAATGGTAAAAATTGCATAATTGTAGGACTCACACCATTGTGCTATATATAATAGTGTAGATAGATAGACATATTTTGAATTTTGAATGAAAGAAAATTAAAGATAAAATACAATCATATCATTTAGAAATAATAATCAACAATTTATAATTTTTTAATTGAATTAAAATACTCAAATTTTAAGAATTGGTCATTTGGCAAAAATTGCACAATTAGAATTACAATTGCATAATTATGGTTCCCACACCATTGTGCTATATATAATAATGTGTGTGTGTGTGTGAAGTTGAAGAATTTTAACCCATCTAAATGTACTTCTTTGATGTTATCTCATTAATCATAACACAAGATAGATAATATCAAATCCCTCATTGAATGGGATGTATGTGTACGTTGTAAAAGAATTTAAAGCCATTTAAACATCTTTAATATTATCTAATTAATTATACCAGTTAGAGATAAATAAGAATAAGTATTTTTGAACGGTATAAATAATTTCAAATTTGATAACCAACAATCAACAATATTTTTTCTAATTTAATTAAAAAATTTAAAATTATGAGAATTGAAAATTTGGTTAAAATTGCACAATTATGGCCCAACACCATTGTGCTATATATAATAGTATAAATAGATATGAATAGATTATAGTTTAATAAATTAAGACAAATTAACGAAATTTATTTTTTAAAAATAATATAAACATTTTCAAAGAAATTGCGGCAATAAATTTGTCGGAAATATACAAAATAAAAAAAATTAACAAAATTTTGACGAAAAATCCCTCGAGAAACTCTTCGAATTTAGGCCGACAATTTAGCCAATCTCCCGCGCCTTTTCCGTTGGAATTCTGAAGCAAAACTGTTGCACCGAAAACTTCACAGGGAATTTTTTTGCGACCAAGTGTCGATGGCGTTACATCAATCGAATTTCCATGGAAAATTTTATTTTTCCATAGATTTTGTCGGAATTTTCTATTGAAAATAGTGAATATTATATATATGTATATATTTATATGGCGATCTAGATATATAAAATTTTTAATGTTTTTAATTTTTCTCTAAAATTTCATAATGATTCAAACAAAACCACTAAAATGAGATGGAGGAAATATTAGTTTTGTTTATGTCCTGAATAAATATGTAGTGCCAAATTGGGTTGCGGCTTTTGGCGCTCAACTCTCCTCTCACCGGTTGAATATTCAATGTGAATGCATCAACATACACGCGCGCACTTCAAAACTATTTTATAAAATATAGATGCTTATAAAATCTTTTAGATAAGTCTAGCCAAACATCCTCCAAATTCGCCTTCATTACAAATTATAAAAGAAATCAACACATCAGCTTGTACTTGATCATTTTCTTTGAAGGAATGAACTCGAAAAGATTTTTGTATATCCAGAAGAAAATTAAATTCCACTGGAAATATATATATATATATATATATAGTTTTATTCAATCAAACGTCCTAAGGCTTCTTATCGAGATTACATCAACGAAGAATCCTTAACTCATACCAACTGCTTATAATAATTTATTGCAACCTAAAAGTGTGATCATATCTTCAGAAGGCGGCCAAATGACGAAGAAAATCAACAACATACGGTATTCGGAGGCACTTTTGTGCCTAGGCAAGAAGTCATGCAGCCAATATTTGCAGTTCCACAGTTTTGGTAGCAGGCCAAGGCCTCCGTTCCCCCGCCGCTTGTTCCACAATCCCTTGTGCATGTAATTGTTTTCCGGCCGCAATCTATTAGGCACTGCCCCGTTTGTGACTGTCCCTGGGCTCGATGCACCACCCGCATAACGCAATATAAGATGAAGATTGCAATAACTAGCCTTCGTGCCATTGCGAAATTTGAGCTCAAAATCGTAATTATAAGAATTGTCTATATGTTTTGGTTTGCATCTTATGCACACGTCTTTTTATAGGGCGAAGAAGATTATCTTCTTTCTTCTTTCTGTTACTTATTTTGTTTGTTAATGAGATATGTGTGTGTCATCCTTTTGTTTCAGATTGGGGAAAAAAAGGGATTTTTTTATTTATCCTTCACGAGAATAGTGTGATGGGTTGTTGCTGCCCTCATGCCTGTCCATTGTAAGCAAGTTTGGCTTTTTTCTGACTTTTCATGCTTTCTTAAACGTGAAGATAGTATGCGATAAACTTTTAGTAATGGTTAATAGATCAATCACTTACATATAGAGGCGTTTTACTATAATAGGTACTTTGGTGAGATACGGTGGAGTTTTACTATAATTGGTACTTTGCTGAGACGCAATGGTGGAGTTTTAGTGGTATGACTGCTGCAACAAACTTTATTTTTGAAAAGTAACATTAGGGTGGTAAGCTTGAAACTATTCAAGATTGATCGGAGCCTTGTCGAGCTCGAGTTTGGATTGAGTTAAATTTGGACTTTAGAATGGTGGCTTGAGGGCATGCAAGCCGGCTCATAAGTCTAAGTACATTTTATATATATAATATACAAGTATTAAATAATATATAAAAAAATTTAATAAAATATATCTACATACTGAAATAATTTTCAAATTATAATTTATTTATTCACTTATATGTTACTTACTAAATAATAATTAATAATTTATTAGATACTAATTTATAAGTGTAAAAGATAATAGCATCATAGATTTGATGAAAAATAATTTTTTTTAATTCAAATATTTTTATAAATATACATATAGGTTTATAATATAACTATACCCCTGTGTGAGTTAGTTATACTAGCAACTTGATGTGTCATGTACTCATGTTCATTTTTGTTACATATAAGATATGACACCAATTTTTCCTGAGGCTGTATAATATGCCATATATGGTTAATACATATTTTTTAAATTTAATATTATAAGCACGAAATAATAATTTATTATTATCTTAAGAAGTTCATTTTATATTTTAATATTCAAACTTCAAAAGCCAAAAAAATAACTTAAAATTCATAAGAAAATGATAAATTTTTAGTAAATTGCATGATTAGAGAATATATGATTACTTTATAAAAAATAATTATTATAACAATTAACATGTCATTAATTAATTTTTTTATATTTAATAATATTAACTCAATATGGATATATAGAAACAATATAAATATTATTAATACTTTATATTTTAATTCCAAGTTATATTATTGATGAGGGTGTAAATACTTTAGGGGTAAGTTGGGCCAAAGTCCAATCCAATCGACCAATTGGGAGGTTGATAGAAGTGTTGGGTGATGCAACGGGGTCTAGTTCCACAACCAACAGTGCACTTTAGGCTAGGTAAGGCACCCTTGGTTAAGGCACTCTAATACTCAAGTCAGTAAATATCGATTAGAAGATAGAGTAGCAGAGTGAGGGCCTTAAGTGATAATGAGCATACCCTGCTGAAGGTTGGGAATGGGTATTTATGGCCTTCTTGGTGTGTTTGATATGTTCATGATGCCCTTGTTGCACAGAAAAGCCTTTTGTCCTTGTTTGGGGACCTTTAAGTCTTCTTTTGGTTGTATACTCTTCCAAGTGGCACTATTTCTAGCTCTTTAGGACAAAATGGTATGCTGGAGCCGCACACTAGCCCGCATGGCATAATAGGTGGTACAGGTGGTGGCAAGTGCTATTAATGTAAAGGCATGCCATCTGTTAGAGCATTCAATGCAACAGGGAGGTGCTCATGTTTGTTCGACCTCTTTGGTCGAAGAGAGCTTCCACAGTGAGTCACTTGTGTAGATTTTAGTTGATATGGTGGGAGCCTATTAGATTCAAGCATCTCTCGAATTGAGCGCTGAACAAGTATCCTGAATAGGGTCGACCATGCTCTGGTTGACTAAGCGAGATATTAATATCCACATGGGGTGAAGGAGCCTAGTGGGCTTGGGGTAGGTCGACCATTTGGTCAATTGGTAGTGGGCTCAGCCCAATAGGTAATTGGGCTATCCTATATTGTATCCCTAGTGTGGTCAAGCATTGTTGGGTTGGGCCCTTTGGGCTATCCTAAATCATGAGTCCTTCTCACTTCTGAATCCTAATCAAGATTATCGACAAGAAGAAGTGAGGAGTAGTTGATTTTATAGAAGCTAGGTATGATCAATGAGAGGTTCAACATGTTGCTAATGTTCTAATTTCAAAATTCGACTAGGGTTTGAACATATTTAATGCGGTTATTACATTGGGCCACACAAAGTGCCAAGCGATGATTGCGCAATAATTGCAGTTGTTTGGGTTACCACCCATTGAGGCCTATAAATAAGGCACAATGAAAACCTTTATTTTCACTTTGACAGCATTCCTGGAGGTCAAATTTTGAGTATTTATTGTGTGTGTTCTTATCAAGCTTTCTTTTAATTTCACTAATTGTGAAGTGTTTTTCTTTGTGTTCTGATCTCGTACCTTTTACTCTTTTATAAATTATTCACTTAGTTTATCCAATCATGCTGGGGGTATTTAGTGGGGATGGTAGCCAAGCCAGTGATAGTGAGGCCATCTGATCGGATGTTAACAAGGGTTAGGGGTGGCTCAACTAGTAAGTTGAGTAGCTTTTCTAGCTATAGCTCGTAATTTGAGTGGAAACTAGGGTAACCCAAGGGGGTGATGCAGAGCTAAGCTATCCTTCGGTGCCCCATAATTGATTGTTTGCTCCCGGCCATTATAGCGGGATTGTTTCAAAAATTACTCCTAACGACCTCGCACTACTCAGGCGGTTATATCATATCCCCTTAGGACATGCGTTGATCATCTGCGGTCCTACTGATAGCATGCATCGACCATTGGCTGGCTATATAACTGTGTTCGAGAAAACTATTAGGTGTGGGCTTAATTTACCTCTTACCCAATCGGTAGTTGACCTGTTGATAGGTCTACAAGTCTGTATAATTTAACTCCTACCTAATTATTTTTCAACTTTATATAGCTTTATTATTTTGATATACATACACAACCAACCTCTCATGTTCGTTGACTTTTCCAATCTCTTCCACCTTTCCATGTCCTAAAAGTTGGGTAGCATTGACGAGTTAATATTCTATTATCTCATTGCCAATCCTCATAAAAATTCTTAGTAACCCCCTCATCATCCTACGATCAAGAGTGGAAAAAATGATACTTTTATGTTCAAGCGCTTGGGGGTTTTAATATTCCTAGGGGTAGTGGAGGGGGGCATGTCAAGATGCCAAGTAATAAGACCCCAACCTGGCCTAATACTTTCATTCGGGATTTAGTTTAGTTCGGACATATGGAGGCTTCAGGGTATATTGAGGAGAGGAATTTGGTGTTGGAGAGCTTATCGCCTACCCAATTAGATTTACTAGTAGATGCTCGACTAGGTAGATATCTTCATTGCTCTTCTGGTAGCTTCTTGCCCAACTTTGTAGTCGATCCTGATGCCTGTCTTTTATTTGTGCTTTTTTGGATCAAGTATAAATCATGAGTTAAACTTGAGCATAGGTGATGACATATGTGTAGAGGAATCAACAGTGCTGTTAGGGAGCAGCTCATCGGGAGGTTACTCCACTGCCACATACAGCATTACCTACTCTCGCTGCTCAACCATCTCAACCATCTCTTGTTAGAACTAGCAACCTTTTAGCATGCTAAAAGAGGCTCGTGGTCGAGCAGGCTGGGCCTACTCAGAAGAAGAATGCCATCGATAAAGGAAAAATGAAAGTTGAGGTATTGGATCTATAGATCAACTTCGATCTCTTCTTGCATTGGCCTAACAATGAGCTATTCCCACTGGTCAATTTGCCTTCACCTTAGTTTGGGACCTAAATGGCAGTCCATAACTCTTAGTCAATAATTATTTTGGGGTCGACCAGATCGACGTCACAAAAAGTGATGATGGCTTGGCTCTTCAAGTCCGACTAGATAAAGATGATGGAGTTGACCCAAATAGGGGCACTGAAAGCTTGGTGTAATATTCAAATAGGGTATTTTTTAGTTGAGTGTTATTCGTTCTTTGAGAATTCACTGGTCATTTCTATTTCTGGCATTTGTATATATGGACCAAAGTTATTTTGCTATAGGTTAACTAGTTGGGCTATCACTTTTACCATAAGGGCCGAGCTAGCCCTGGATGATCGGGAGGAGCTCTAGAAGGAGCATAGTGAGAGTAAGGTTGTTAAGACTCAACTCAACTCTACTTAATTGAGAATCAAGCAGTTGATCAAGTAGCTCGAGGACATAGACGAGCAACTTATGGTTGCAGTGACCGTGAGGAGTAAAGCAGAGAAATTACTGCAAAAGATGAGGTTAGGTATTTAGGTTAGCTATGATCCTGGTTGATCACAATTGCATAATATGGTAATGCATTTTGCTCGAACTGAGTTTTTCAACATATTGCCACTTATTTGATGAGAAGCTATGTAGTAATTTATGTTGTGCTCAATATTCCAAAATGCCAGTATCGTTTTCTCCATCGATGACTTGAAGGAAGCCTTTTGAAAGGCCATAAAGCAACTAGCGTACTTAAGCTATTGGATTAGACACAAGGATCGAGATTGACTAAACTTGATACAAACTGAGCAGCATATAAACTGTCTCGACCTCTCTCAGCCCAAAGAAAATATTATTCCTGAAGGGAATGCTCTTGCATAGGTGCTTGCTATTGTGTCTGTGGTCGTAGCTGCTACTGATCTTAAAAGTAGGCTTGCTAATGTGACCAACAAATTTTCCTTTGTAAATGACTTTGCATTCGATATCTAGGATTGTAAGGTCAATGCGAGTGATTTTTTTCCTCCAGCTGAGCGCACATTTCTTGTCGATAAAGTGGGACCTTCTCAACTTGCCCTCATGGATCAGCCAGCACTTGCAGCAATACCCGAGTAGAAAATTGAGGGCCCTAGCAACGTTGTGCCTGTGCGTTCGAGTGATGAACTCGACCAAGCAATCAAGGACATCGCAGTTGAATGTACTGCATAAGCTCATGGTAAAGGTGTCAGGTTAAGTTGAAGGCTTAGGCTGTTGTAGTTTTCTTTAATCATTTTGGTCACCCTGCAAGGTGTTTGTTTTAATCTTTCTTTTATTTTCGACAACTTTGTAATTGGATCTATTTAGATATAATGAATGGTGTTTTCTAATTATCAATGTGTACTCGATTTTATTTTCTTTTTAACACTTTCATTGTTTGATTGTCGATTGTTAATAGATGACAAAATAAATAATTTGATCATAGATAAGAAATCGTATAATATGATCCTCTAACAAAGGAATTAGACAAGTCTGTGATCGATTTGGAAATTGATTGGTGCAATGATAATGGAATTAATCTAAGACATTCACATTAAGTTAACCTATTTTAAAATAGGTGTTGCAATATTAATTATTGTCGACCACTGGGTCGATTTAAATTGTGTTCTTGATGATCAAATGAACAAACTTTATGCTCAACGTTGCAGTTGAAATATGTGTATTGTTTGCTTGACCTTATCTTTGACGAAGAGGTTGAGTTCTAGTTAAGTTTGTTTAGCAATTTAGGCTTGAAGCCATAGTTTACTGTTGAAAGCAATTTGAGGTCGATCGTGTGGTCAACTGGTTTAATAATATGAGCTAAGAAGCCTAGGTTTTACAGTTTAAAATTGGCCTGGGAATGACTTTGAACGATCAATTCATTTATTAATTTGGGCTAAAAGGCCTAGGTGTGCTAGCATAAGTGGTTAATCGTAGAAATATAAGTAATTTTTATTGATCTGAAATAATAGTTTGGTATAGTTGAGGGGAGACTTTAGTCTCTTTACACATAAAACTTTTTCAAGCTTACTATGATCCATGGTCGAGGGAGCTTGTTACCTATCATATCTATAAGTTAGTAGGCATTATGCTTTATATTTTAACTACCGAGTAAGGGCCTTCCCATTTCAGATCAAGTTTGCCTACATTTTTTGACACTTCAACTTTCTTGAGGATGAGGTCCCTTACTTTAAAACTTCTTGGTTAGACCCCCTTGTTGTAATAC
Source organism: Jacaranda copaia (assembly GCA_014898725.1). NCBI lineage: Eukaryota > Viridiplantae > Streptophyta > Magnoliopsida > Lamiales > Bignoniaceae > Jacaranda > Jacaranda copaia. Next base: position 443,599 of record JACGDI010005381.1, read on the forward strand.
TGTGCAATTTTTGAGCTGTATCGTTGAATTGTTGTGTATGCTTGCTAACGTAGCTTATCAATTATCTTAAAGTTGAATACTCTTTCGGAACCATTCCTAATTAGGTTGCAATGGATCACTCAAGTAGAGTGTTGTATCAATTATGTTGAAACAACTACTTTGGATCTATAGACCAAACTATAGGGGCTATGGCTAGTGGCAGTTCAAGAAATAGTTCTATATGCCCAAAGCATCTTAGGGAGATCGCCTGCCTAGCTCACTCTGGTTCTTTCCAATCAAGCTTTGAGGTGGTCTAGGACAGTTTTTTTCATGACTTTCGTTTGACCATTAGCTTGTAGGTTTCCAGTTGTGGGGAAGTGCTGTCAAATCTTAAGGCTTTTATACTAACTCCTCATGCTCTTACTCTAAAATTGTGTCATATTATTATATATCAACACTTTGGGCGAACCAAAATGGTAGATAATATTTTTTTGCACAAAACTTTTGATGGTCATGTTGGTTATCTTGGGAATTGCTTTTGCTTTGACCTGTTTAGTAAAGTACCCAATCGCAATGATTATGAATTTTCATTGACCTATGGTTTTTGGAAAAGAACTGACTATATCAATCCCTCATTGGTCAAACAACCATGTGATCTAAATGGGCATTAGCATTACTATAGGTTAGTAAGGTATATTTGAGTGGATCTGACAAGGTGGGCATTTTTGGGTGAAGGTGACGACATCCTTCAGCAAAGTTGGCTAAAAATACCCACATCAAATAATTTTGTGGACAAGAGATTGTCCTCTAGAATGATTGCCACAAATGCCTGAGTGGACTTCTTATATGACCTCATGAGCTTGTTCCAGTGTCAAACATCTCAACAATGGTCCAAAAATTGATCTCTAGTAAAGCTAACAATGTTTATTAAGGGCGAACTTGGCTACTTAACCTCTGAGCCTGCGTGCATGGCCTTTATCCTCAGAAACTTTCCCCTCCCTTAAATATGCTTTTATTTTGTCCTGAAATGAGAGAGGGTGCTTCTTTGATCTGTTCCATCAAATTTTAGTCGAGAATGCCTATTATAGGTTTGTTGGTGACCAAAAATGTGATTATTTTATTTTTGGTTCCCGTTCAAATATTGACAACGCATTGGCTTATTCATTCTCTAATCAAGCAACTTGATTGAGGGTGAATTTCCTGAATTGCTCCTATAACCTTTTAACCTCAGCCAAATACTTGCTCATCGTGGTCTCCTTAGACTCAAAGTTTCCTTTGGCCTATTCTGCGATCGGCTGGGTTATCAGTGATTGCTGCTAGCTGCTTAACTTCCCTATTTACCACCTTCCTCATGCCAACAAGGAAGACCTCATATTCTGCTTCATTGTTTGTAAGGGGGTAGTCAAACTTAATTGCAAAGTTGTATTTCTTAGCTTATGGAGAGTGTAGGGAGATACGAATTCCACCTCCTGAGGAAGTCGCTGAACTGTCCATATGCAAAGTTTGCATTAGGGAATCCTGGTCAAGTTGGTCGAGGAGGTCAAGGTGATAAAGTTCACTAATATTTGGGCCTTTATGGTGGTTCTTCGCTGAAAAGCAATGTTAAACTACCTTAACTTGATGGCCCACTTTGTCAATTTTCCTAATGTGCTGTGTTTCGATAGCACTTGTTTCAGTGGTTGAATTCCCAAGACTATAATGGAGTGAGATTGGAAGTAAAAGCTCGATTTACTAGTTGCTGTGACCAAAGCGAGAGCAAATTTTTATATCTCCAAATAGTTGTGCTTTGGGCCTTGCAATACTTTACTACTATAGTAGATAGGTCGATGGGTGCCATTTCTGGTTGAGACCAAAACTAAACTGATCAGTGCTAATGAGATTGCTAAATAAACATGCATAATTTCTTCAACCTCAGGTTTGGCTAACAGTGAGGGTGTTGAAAGGTATTGCGTTAATTCGACTAGGGCCTGGTTGCATTGTTTGCATTGTTTTGTCCATTAGAAGCCCAATTTCTCGCATTTCTAATGATTTTGAAGAATCGTAAGCTTTTGTCGGCTAGTCGGGTAATAAATTGCCCTAGCGCTATGATTTTTCTGACTAGATGTTGAACGTCCCTAACTATTTGAGGAGGTGTGATGTCTAAAATAGCCTGAATTTTTTGTAAATTTGCTTCGATACCTCTTTGGTTGTCTATGTAGCCCAAAATATTTACCTTTTTTTTACCTTGAACATGTACTTGTTAAGGTTGAGCTTTATGCCAAGTGATCATAATATTGAGAATGTATGGCAGAGGTCGGTTAAGTAATTTTGTTCTTTTTCTATTTTGACAATCATATCGTCAACATACACCTCCATGGTCTTACCAATCTTATTTTTGAACATAAAGTTTATGAGTCTTTGGTAGGTTGCACATGCATTTTTTAGCTTGACAAGCATGATTAGAAAATAATACACCCTATTAGAGACGATAAAAGAGGTCTTATGCCTGTTCTCGGGTGCCATGAAAATTTGGTAATAACCTTGAAATGCATCCATCATGCTCAAAAGATAAATACCATTAGTAGAATCTACTAATACATCTATACAAGGTATGGGTAAGAATTTTTAGGGCAAGCTTTATTCAAATAAGTAAAATCATTACACATTTGCCAGTTTCCCTTATTTTTAGGGATAAGGCCTACATTAAAAAGCCAACTTGGGTATTGAATTTTTATAATATATCTTGCTTCTAAAATTTTGTTGACTTTTTCTTTAATGATTTATGATTTTTTAGCATTGAAGGTTCTGGTCCTCTGCTTCACTAGTTTCAACGAGGGGTCTACATTTAGGTTATAGATAATGATACTGGGGTCGATTCCTTGTATATCAGAAGCCTTCCAATCAAAAATGCCAATGTTTCTTCTGAGAAAATTGATCATGAGACACTCCATGTTGCAGTTTAGATTAGTTCCAATTTTGGTAGTCTTTTTGGGGTTTCCTGGCTCCAGCTTGATGGTCTTAAACTCCCCAATAGGCTTGATCCTAGTCTCGTCGAGGTTGTGTTTCTTACTTTACTAACCCTCATTAGGTTTCATTACTGAGATGTCCCCTAAGGTTTTTAGCTGTGGTTGGGCCTTTTGTTTGTTCGTCTCAATCAAAATTGTGTAATAATGCTAAGTCTCCTTCATGTTGTAGAGAAGTTTGCTAATTTCGACCTTAATATGATAGGTTGAGACTATAGCTCTAAAATCATTTAGCACTGATTGTCCAATAATAGCATTGTAGGCATTAGGAGCATTAATGACTAGGTAGTTAATTATGAGTGTTCTTTGCCTGGGGGCCTCACCAAATGGAGTGGACAAGTTTATGGACCCCTAAGGTATGATCTCTGACCCCCTAAACCAGACGAGTGGGGTTTGTACAGGCTTAAATTTTAGCTTCCCCATGTTCATTCTCTTTAATGTTGATAGGAAGATTATATTTGTAGAGCTACCATTGTCGATCAATACCTTCCTGACCTCAAAGTTGGCTATTTGAATAGATACCATAAGGGGGCAATTTAGCTTCTTGTCAGCCCCCTTGATTCTCAATATGTGAGAGGTTGGCGTCGGAGAAAGAGATTGGTTCCATGCTAATTGAGAGTTGAAAGACTATTTTGATTGAGAAAGATTCGATTGATTCCAATCTCCTTTGATTTTGCCTTCTTGTTGACTTTGAATCTCTTTCAATTGGGCCTTCCATGATGGTGTTGATTACTCCTTTGATAGATGGGCGGGGATAATGGGAAGGTTTCTTTCTCTTATCTTTTTTCCTTGGGTTAACCAACCTTTCTCTATGGGGAATCTGGTTGGTTACGCTCATTTTTTGTCTAGCTTTTTCATTGAAAAATTTCTTCAAGTGTCCTTGTTAAATGAGTCTTTCAATCTCGTCATGAAGATTGAAATAGTTATCTATGTCACGACCTTTCTGCCTATGGAAGTGATAGTACTTCTTGGACCTTTTCATGGCTTTAGTCTCAATCAACTTTCTGGGTTTTTTAAGAAGGTTCATGCTGAATGGAGTGTAGTATCTCCTTTCTAGTAATGTTGATGAGTGTATAATTATGGAAATATTTGATCGGAGATTAATGACCATCTTTATGCTATCTGTCATCTTTCTCTTTTTGCTTCTCTTCTCATTATCTGGATTACCATATTTGAGATTGATCATGTCCTCTTACATTATGTATCTCTCTATGAGATTGAGCAACTCTTCCATTATCTTGGGTCACTCTCTGACCAAGGCATTGGTGTTTTCTTAATGGAGAAGGCCCAAAAGAGAACATCAATTAGAAACTTGATTCAAGGACTATCAATCTTCAGAACTTCAGTGTTGAACTTAGTGAAAAAGTCACAAAGGGACTCTTCCTTGTTCTGTTTATAGTGTGCAAGGGGAATGAGGGAGCTTCGCTTTTCTCCGACTAGCAAATTAGTGGAGAAACTTGTCATATAGTTGGTTGTATGATTAGATTGATGTTAGCTCCAATTTCACAAACTAATCAAGCATAATTCCTTGGAATGTGGTGACTAGCATATTGGTATTGATGTACTCACTATGCTAATATAGCTACATCATGTGCTTAAATTATAGTAGATGCTCGTTTGAGTTCAACAAGCCATAATATCTGGGTAGCCCGGTAGGAACTTCAAAACAAATGGAGATTACCACTTTCATTGAAGCTGAGGAGCACTATCATAGTAAGGGTTTCTCTCAGAGTTCCTCATCAAAATCTCTTCTAGTTGCCTGTTTAATTGTTGTACTTGGTAGGACATTTCTTCCCATTCTTGTTGATTAGCTTAGGACATATTTCTGTTTGTTTGGGGTCTTGGGCACTTGACCCTATTGTATTGCAGGGCTTGAAGCGGTCAAGTGCAATGATCTACTGAATTTGCAACTTTTTCTTAAGGGTTATGCCGAGCTTCTTCCCTTAGGAATCGCTCTGGATTGTCTTCTCGTTGGGTGGTATACTTAGCTTTTGATTGGTCACTCTCTTCTCTCAGAGGCCTCTCATTGTGTTGAGAAGATTAAAGGTTGGCACTAGTAGCTGGTCTAGGTTGGTTATTATATCTGTTGAAAGAAGCTGACAATTTAGCATAAATTTAGGTAGATATCTGCTCACTTATCAGTTGCATGAATTAGGGCATAGTTAGGGTGACCACTTGTTCTAGCTAAGAGCTGAGTCTGCCACATCTGGTTCTTGTTGGGGGTCAAGGAGGGGGGGTTGGGGATCTTCTCTTCTTCTTTTTCTTAGAAACAACTCGTTTAGTGTTAACCATTTTTCTTAGAGGTAAGTTCGGCTAAAGTCCAATTTGATCGATTAATTAGGAGGTCAATAGAGGTGCCAAGTGATGTAATGTGGTCGAGTCCTACAACTAATAGAACTCGTCAGGCTAGCCAAGGTGTTTTTGGCTAAGGGACTTCAACACTCAAGTAAGTAAATATCGATTAGAAGATAGAGCAGTAGAGTAAGGGCTTTTACTGATAATAAGCATACCCTATTGAAGGTTGGGAATAAGGTATTCATAGCCTTCCTGGTGTGGTTGATATGTCTTTGATGCTCTTGTTGCACAGAAAGGGTTTTTGTCTTTACTTGAGGACCTTTAAGTCTTTTCTTGTATGTGTACTATTCTAAGTGGTGCCATCTCTAATTCCAAAGGACAAGGTGGTACAGTGGAGGCGCATACTAGCCAGGCACAATAGAATAGGTGGTATAGGTGGTGACATGACCCATTAATGTGGAGGCATGTCGTCTGTCAGAGCATTCAATACGGCAGGAAGGTGGTTGCATTTGTTCGACCTCTCTAATTGAAGAGAGCTTCCACAATGAGTCACTTGTGCAGATTCTAGTTGATACGGTGGGAACCTATTGGATTCAAGCATTTCTCGGATTGGGCACTGAACTAGTATCTTTGATAGGGTCAAGCATGCTTCGATCGACTAGGTGAGATGTTGATATCCACATGGGGCTTGAGGTAGGTTGACTATCTAGTCGATTGCTAGTGGGCTCGGCTTGATGGGTAAGTGGGCTGTTCTACATTGTATGCCCGATGGTGTCGAGCGTTGTTGGGTTGGGCCCTTTAGACTATCCCATATCAATTATTATTTATCATTATATATATATATAGTATATACAATTTAAACTGACTAATAATGTAATTTTTTTTTTCTAATTGTCCAACTTAAAATTCATCATATGCTTGCAAATTCACTTTTATATTTTAAGGTATAAAAATATGAATTATATTTGGATGTTGGCATATATATCTAATAAGCTCAATCATGGTTTGAACTCTAATGAGCTCATTGAGCTCAAAATTCATCAATGAGCTTGAGTTTGAGCTTAAACTTAGAAGCTTGGTGAGCTCGAGCTGAAGCTCATATATTCTACAGATGAGCCAAGCTTGAGCTTGGAATTTTCACCAAACTTGGCTCGAGTTCAACTTGTTTGCAGTCTTAGTAACAATGGTTTAAATTAGAGATTTTAAAATAATGAATCAAGTGTATAATTAAACTCAAAAAGAATTATGAATTATTCTCATTTTCCTCCGTTTGGATCCTCTATTCTATTTCATGTTTCATTCCAATTTTATTTCTTGGATATGTGCCAAGTGTATTCAATATTTTCTTATAGAACTAATTAATTAAAAATTAGATACACTTGGTATATATTCATCAGGTTAGAATATGAAATGAAATATAAAATGGAATAGAAGATCCAAAGTGGATCTTAAGTTTGGATTCTCTAGTGTATTCTATGCTTCATCTCTAATTCAATTTCATGGATACGTGTCAAGTGTGTTAGATATTTTTTTTAAAAACTAATTAATTAAAAATTAAATAATTAATTTATATTCATCAAATTAGAATAAAAGGTAAAATACAAAATGAAATAGAATTTCCTATCTTGATAAACAAAAGAGGGGACAAAAAGGGCTGTTTTCCACCCAAACTAACTAAACTAATTTTGGATTGGTATGTAACTAAATTTTGTTAAGAACAAAAGAACGTCATGATTGGAGCTGGCTGGGTCTGAGGTAGGCCAGCCTTAAAGAAAATGAGACTTTATAGCAAGGCAAGAGTTGGCACTGTCAATATTGCCATATTTTTACCATACTGAAAGGTATATATCATATATGTACCTATATGAATGAATATAACAAAAATTGATAGAAGAAAACAGGATCATGAGTAAGAAAACAACATCTTGCAACACTAGATCAAGTTAAAAACCTCAAAACCGTGAATACTTTTGCATTAATAAATTTTTAATGACACATACAATTGCTTTGAGTAGGAGAAAAAAAAAAAAAAAAAGACACATACAACTGCTAGATGGGTCATGGCCTGAAAGGTATTCTATTCATGCTAAAACTCAATACATGGCCAGTAGATCAGCTTTCTGGGGCTTCTTCTTTGTCTATGAACATTGACTCTGCCTAGGAAAAATGTCACTCTGCTCTCATACGGTCAGAACAACACAAATTTTACCAGACATGGACAATGGACAACCACAATTTCCACCCGTAATTTAAACTCCTTTCAGGAAATAGAAACAAAAGATAAGGTTTGTCATTGCCAGAATCTCAGGATCTCTGGAAGAAATGAGGCCAATGATGCTGAGGTTCACATTTTATGCCTGAGAGCAAAATCGAGATGCTGAAATTTAAACTAAAACAACATTTTTTTTTTTTGCCTCTTGACCATGTGTCAAATGGAAAGCTCTCCTTTCTTTTTCTTTTAAATCATTTTTTATATTTGTGCCTTTTTTTTAATTTTATTTTCTTATTTTCATTTTTGTTTCTTTTCTTTTTTCTACAATTCCTGTTTTTGTATTAGTGTAGTTTTCATGCAGGTACTTTGAGGGCAAAGTACTCCTCAAGTTTGAAAGATGCTCAGTACATCAGTTCTTAGTCATTTTATTTTATTTTTTTATTCTAATTGTGACTAGGGTTAGAAATTGAGTTAGTGTCCTGTATATATGGAAATATTGGCTTTCTTGATATCAGTGAAGATGTTGCTACTTTAATTTTTTGTTTCGTGGAAAATCATAGTTGTGTTATGATGCAATTGTGCACTTTGAGCGGAAGCACTACTAGAATGTAATCTCCTATTTTTGAGCACTTTTTTCTCACCTTTAGATTTTATTTGATTCCATGTTAAGGCGAAATCTTAGGAAACCTCAAGTAGGAATTTGACTTATTAATTTGGTATGTTTGAATCTTTCGAACCTACTAAATAGAATTACACCTCTAGGCTTCCTTGTTAAGCCTGCACTATGGTAATATATTCATTTTACAACTAACTTGTTGAGTCTAATCTACATTTGTCAAGACAAGGATGAAAATCAAACCTATAGATTGCTAAAGTAGAGTCTCACACTTGTACATAAATTAATTTTGATTGTTGGCAACTATTGGCAGTTGGCAGAGAAATCACACATCTTCATTTGAATATTATATTTGCTTATTTGTGTATGCGGCGGTTAGATCACAGTTTTGGTTGACAATGAGCGCAGATTTGGAACAGTGTTGAGAATAATAAAAAGAATTGAATTTTTGTACTTGTGCTTTAGTCTTGATTTGTTTTTGTTCAGAGTACCTTTTTAGCCTGTCCTTTTTTTTTTTTTAATTTTAATTATGTTGTTGCAGGAGGCTAAACTTTGCGCTAAGTTTGGGGGAGCTTGTAATGTTCTTATTCCTACTCATTTTAAAATTAAATTGAGGACTTACTAACAAATCATTTTTTCGCTCAAAAATTATTATTCTCTTGTTAATTGATGAAAATTTGGACTCGTAGAAATACAAGTCGAGAATCATGGAAAAAGGGCATAAGACACGAATAAAATAAGCAACAAGAAGTGCAAAGTAAATTGGCATGAAAGTTTGGCATGCTTTTTTATAATTTAACTTGAGGACGTGTAGAAGAGTCAATTTACTATTTTATTTTCTACAAGATTTTATTACCTAATATAAATAGGTTTTTCAAACATTTAGTTAGAATTTTGATATTCGAGTTCTAAAGCTAGACTTAGAGTATCACAAATTTTTAGGGTTAGGAAGGAAGAGAAACTGGATATCAAATTTGTTTAGGAATAAAGTTTGTTCTTCTCCTTTTTACTCTTTTTTTTTTTTTTTCAAATTGTAATATTATGATGTTTCAATTTGATCATATTTTGTTTGACAACTCAGATATGAACTAATTTGTTGTTCTAGAATTATGGTTGAACCATTCAAATTAATTAATTTCTGAAATTTCTTCTATGAATTTGATTGAGTTTTGAGTTATTTATTCTATAATGTGCTTTTACCCATTTGATTGCTTGATTAATAATTGAATGTGTTTGTAAACCCTAGAAATCTTGGAAAAGTTTATTAATAATAGAAGAGTTTAGAATTAGTAATTCACATTAGATGGATGAATTAGAGAGCGTTTGGCTAAACTTATTTTAAACATCTTATAAGCTCATATATTTTATAAGATGTTTTTGGAGTTTATAAGATTTTAGATTTTATTTTTAAAATAAGTTATTGAAGTGTTTGAATAACATAAGATCTTGGAGCTCATAAAATGTTAATAATGACAATTTTGTAATTAAAATGATTAAAAATGAAGAAGCTTGTTAAGATCTTAAAAATAAGTTAAGGTTTCCTTATTTTTTTTAAAAGAGCTTCTAAGCTCATAACATTTTATTTTAGAATTTTGTAAACTCTTTTTTAAAAAAAATTATCAAATACTTATTATCAATTTATAAATTTTTAAATATCTTATAAGATGTTTTGATAACTTATAAACTTACCCGAACGCCCTCTTAATTAATTTGTGAGTAAGATATGAATATACATTCTTGTCCTAGGTAATTAATTGAGTGATATAATTCCATCAATAATTTAATTAATTCATACAGAAATATAGTGGATTGATAAATTAAGAATTAGTTTCTGAGTAATCCGGCAACCAGGTAACTTCAGTTGACCGAAGATCAATAACAATTTCATTAAATTCGTACGACGGAATTGAGTAAATTAATATATCGGAATTGGGGGATCATAATTCTAGGCCTACGTTCTAATTCAAAACCCAATTTGTTAGAATATTTATTTTTTATAGTTCAGTCTTTAAAAATCAAGTTGATTTAATTATTATTTTAATAAAACAAGCATGTGTAAATTGATGACTAGTGTGAATAGTTTAGTTTCTTGTGGCACTTACACTTTCCCAGTTACTTTATTACTTAATGTGATATGTGGACTTGGATAGTTGATAGCATTACTTGTGTTGCATCCAAAGGCTAGTAATCACCTTTAACCAAAGTAAAGATCACAATGAAAAACTACCAATCCAAGTATAAACAACTATAGGTCCATAATTAAATGTGGAAAAATTACAAAAAATACGACCCTAAAAATGCCTATTTTTCTGAAGAAGATCGGAATTCTATGAGGTATTAAAGTAGGACTGAAAATATTAAAAATTAAAAAAAAAAAAAAGGACTTGGGTTGCCGAGAAGTCATGTCAGCTCTAGAAATTGCATATTTAGTGTTTGTTGGTGCTAGTGTTCTCAGAACTAGACCGAACCAGTGATCGGAGCCCAATTCGATTCGATTTAACCATAAAAATCGATGATTGGTTGAACTAGTCAAGATCAATCAAAATTAGTTAAAAATCGGTTGAATCGAGGGGTTCACTTTTTTTTTTGAAAATTTAAAAAATAATTTTTTTGAAAAAAAATAGAAAATGAAAAAAAAAACTATGAGTTGAAAGATGATGATTTAAGATTTTGGATATATAATTTTTTGAAGTATAAATTTATTTTCTTGAAATTAAATAAAATGGTAGCTATATATGAATACTTATGTTTAATTTGTTATTTTATTTTATTTAATCTCTATTAAATTATGTTGAATATTTAGTGTAGAAGAATTTATTTTTACTCAAAGTTGAATCTTGAAATGAATTACTACTTAAATTAATATGAAACATTATTTTTTATTTATTTATAATTAACTAATTGTGAAATAATATTTTTTATCTTTTAAAAAGATTATTTAAAAATAAGTAAGTTAAAAAATTTTCAAATAATATTTTTTCTATATCATTGAAAGTCTTATTTTTTGTTAATATTAAAATATTATATATATTTATAAAATTAAATATAATTATTGTGTCATGTCGGTCGAATTAGTGGTTAAACCGGTTGAATCGATTGAACCAGTAACTAATAATATCGTCGATTTGTTGTCCGATCCGACTTTGAAAACATTGGTTGGTGCTAAGGTGATGCACATCTGACTGTTTTGATCCAACATCATCTAATAACCTTTTGCCCCATCAATTGCCACCTCAATTAAAATAAACACATCATATAAAAACAGGCCACATCAACTTGGGGGGAATGGGGGGCGGTGGATATGTCTTTTTAAGTGGAAAACACCATCTTCCATGATTGGTATTCTTCTCATTTTTCCTGGTTGGACTTGGTGATGACCATTAGTCAGTCGCATGGTCACCAAAGCACAGCTTAATTGAGAACCTAGCCAAACATTCAAGCATCCGATTGGTCAACTGCATTGTGTTGCGAAAGGAAGTCGGACACTCGATTTTGAGTATCTCTTAATTCAAACAACCCGTGCAAATCCACACGATTATTGTGCACATAATTTTAGAGTATTTGAGGGTTTTGCAAATACAGAAGTGAGCCTTGAATGGGTAAGCGTGAAATTGACAATTGTTTATGCGTAATTGACCTTGCTTACAGTTTGGAGTTGCAGATAAGTTGTCCAGAATTGAAGTGTTGGAAATTTTTTTTGGGTTCAACTGTGTGAATTTGGGCACTTTGCTCTGGCATTTTGAAGTGGAAGTGGATTTTTAACTGGGGTTAGGATTTGGGGTAATTTTAGTCGTTAAGTTGTGATTTTGGAGTCTGTTTTGAGTATTGGAAGAGGATTTGGGTGATTTGAAAGTACCCTTTGTTAAGGTGTGAGTGCAAAAGTATTTAGAAACTACATTTTGCTTGGCTTTCAGTGGAAATGTGAAGCAGGTTTTGGCTGTTCATTGTGGTGGAGGGAGAATGTTGCAATAATATTTATAAGCTATCAACTGGATAAACTCTGTTGTTTTTCATGAGATTCGGTTTGAGGTTCGGATTTTTGAAGGGATTTGATTGGGAATTTATTGGGTGAATTCAGGGGTTTTGCAAAATGCCTCCTTCGCCTGCAATGAGGATTTCACCAAGGAGGGAGCTGAGGGCAGAGAATCACAAGAGAGGGCGTAGTCTTGAGAGTGGGATTCTCTATCAAGAGAAAGAAGATGATCTTGCTCTGTTCAATGAGGTGCACAACAAAGAAAGTATGGCGGGTGGAGAGGTGAACGGTGAGTTGATGCTCTTCGCTGTGGAGTACACCAATGGCACCATTAGGGTTTTTTTGAATTTTTAATATTTTCGGTCCTATTTTAATATTTCCTACAATTTCGATCATATTTGAATAAATGAGCATTTTTATGATCCTATTTTGTAATTTTTCCATATTTACCATCTATGTATGTATATGCAATAATAATTGGGATGGGAAATGCAAAATTCAATAATCAATTAATCTTAGAATATGATTGGAAATCAGTAACAAGCCTTTAATTTAGCTTTCTCTATCAGCACCAAGCCTTAAACAAATCTTTATTACATTCTAACAATTGATAACAGCAACCTCGCATGAATCCAACGTCCAATTAAATAGCATCAAATTTTCATGGCAAGCAGCGGCGGTGAAAACTGAAAAATAAATCTGCAATTTCCTCTTTCAAGGTTTTTGCCAAACATTGAATCTTCATTATTTTTTCCAATGAAATAGCATCAAATTTTCATTTCCGCTTTTCCTTTTCATCATTTTCTAGTTTAATCTTCATTATTTTTGGATTTCTTCTTCTTCTTAGTTGCTTCTCAGTTACTTCTGAGTTCCTTATATTTTTTCTACAATGTCAACCAGTAGTGAAGTTGGAGTGTTCAATCAATTGTTAGGAAGTTGTCGCTACAAAGACCAGCTTTATATAATGTCAACTAAGGATAATATGACTTTAATGGACATGTACATTAATCTCGCAAGAAAATGGAGTGAAATTAACGCCGAGCTCTTCAGTTTGCGATGCGTAGCTCCACATCAAAGATTGTATGTGACATTAACTAATGATGAAGATGTTCTGAATATGGTTTTACTGCATTTGACATTAAAGATGAATATTATTGACATCTTGGTAAACCGAAAGGATGAATCAAGCAGCAGTGCCAAGAAGAACTATGATATTTTAAGGTAATACTTTCATAGAATATAAACTGTACTGCAATTTGTAAAGTTTTGTACATCAAGAGTCTTGAAATTGTACACTGTTTATTTGAAAATCTTTCTCTACTTTAGAGAGTTCTATATTATACTTTATTACAAATAAAATTGTACTTCATTTGACAAAAATTGTACACCATTGTTTAAGTTTTATACTTCAAGTATTCAACTAAATGGTTTTCAAAAATTGTACCACCGTTTCTAGGGTTTTATACTTTAGAAATTGGAAATTACACTTCACTTTATCTAAAATTGTACTTCATTTTCTTCTGAAATTATACTTTATTTTACCTAAATCTGTATTCTATTTATTGATTTTCTATACTTCAAGTATTCTATTAATGATTATTCCAAACTGTATTGCAGTTCTAGGGTTTTATACTTAAACTACTTTACTTTATATAAATTTGTAGTCCAGTTATCTAAAATTGTACTTCATTTCACATAAAATTATACTCTATAATTTAAATTTTATACTTGAACTGTTCTACTAATGGATTATCAAAAATTGTACTGCAGTTGTTAGGGTTTTGTACTTCAAATGTTCAAAAATTATACTTCACATTATTAAAATTGTACTTCTTTTTGCTGAAATTGTACTTCATTTTACTCAAATTTGTACCCTATTCACTGATTTTCTACACTTCAAGTGTTTTATTTATTGATTATAAAAAATTATACTTTTTTTGCTGGAATTTTATACTTTGCGTGTTCTGAAATTTTACTTTTTTATATGTAAAATTATACTTGCTTCATTTTGCAAAAGCTATAATCTGTTCATTGAAGTATTATACTTCAAGTATTTTGAAATTATATTTCATTATATCTAAACCAATACTTCAATTAGCTGAATTTATTATACTTCACTTTATCTAAAATTGTGCTTTTTTTTCTTTCTAAAATTATACTTCATTTTACCTAAATTTGTACTCTATTCATGGAAGTTCTATACTTTAAGTGTTCTATTTATTAATTATCTAAACTTTATTTAAAATTTTACTTTTTTTTGAAATTATACTTCAATTTATACTTTATTTTACCTAAAACTGTACTCTATTTATTGAAGTTCTATACTTCATATATTTTATTTATTGATTATCCAAAACTGTAATACAATTGTCAGGGTTTTATACTTTTAAACTATTCAAAATTGTACTTTATCTTATACAAACTTATACTCCAGTTATTTGAAATTGTACTTCATTTCATATAAAATTGTACTCTATTATTTAAGTTTTATACTTCAAGTGTTCTACTAATGGATTATCAAAATTGTATTGTAGTTGCTAGGATTTTATATTTCAAATATTTTTTGAATTATACTTCAATTTATTAAAATTGTACTTATTTTTATGAAATTATATTTCATTTGTCAACCTCAAGGGATGTAGTCGAGGAGGAAATTGGTTCAACTAATGCGTTGTACAATGAATTGGCTTTAACTAGCAACTCAATTGATGTATGGAGGAATTACATATATGGGGAGGGTCAGACATTCAAGGATGCTCAGGAGTTTAGAATTATGCTTAAGAATTATGCGGTGTCTACTTTGTGGTCATATAAATACAAGAAAAATGACAACAAAAAAATCATAGTCGTTTGCAGTGATGAAAATTGCAAATGGAGAATCTATGCATCAGGGCATGAGGCTGATAAATTATTTGGTATTCAAAAATGCAATCTAGAGCACATATGTGATGAGGCTAATCTTCGAACAAGGGGACATCCTAAAGCCGATTCTGCTTGGGTTGCTAACATTGTAAAGGATAAATTGAGATCAGAGCTATGTTATTGGCCCTCCACCATATTGAAAGATGTCCACAGAGAATACGTATAGAACTTATGTACCATAAAGCATGGATGGGTAAGAAATTAGATATGCAAGACATCCATGGCATTGAGAAGGGATCTTATGATAAGTTGAGGTGGTACTATGATATTGTGAAGAGGACAAACCCTGAAAGTATTGCAGATTGTGAGATTGACCCAATTAGTCAAAAATTTTGTCGGTTATTTATATGTTTTAGTGCATGCCTTACTGGTTTTCTCAGGGGATAAAGGTCGTTAATATTTTTAGATGGCACCCATATTAAAAATAAATACAAATGATACTTACTCAGTGCTGTTAGTAAGGATGTTAATGATGACTTATTCATGCTAGCGTATGCAGTTGTTGACCCTGAAAATAATATTAATTGGGAGTAGTTCTGCCTCAAGCTAAGAAGTGTCTTAGATTCTCAATATTTGTCTAGCTTATCAAGGTTCACTTTCTTCTTCGATCGACATCCAGGTCCTCTTAAGACCATCCCCATGATATTTTTCGATAGCCACCATGCATATTACTTGAGACACTTAGTGAATAACTTTAAGAAACAAGTGTCCTTTATCTTTGTTTGTGAAACAATTAGGTGAAATAAACTCTAATTCGTAACATTTAGCATATTACTATTCTATTATTTTAAATTCAGGTATCAAGGAAGTACCCTCTACATAACAAGAAACATTAGTACTCTATTTTTATGAAAACCGCATATGCACCTACAAGGCAGGAGTATACACGACATATAGACAACATCTTGGAGTCATTGCCGCTTGCTAGAGACTTTATTATGCAGTCTGACCTACCATCTTAGGCAAATTCCTTATTCAGTGAAGATCGATGGGGGGTAATAAACAATGATCAAGCAGAATGTTGGAATAATTGGGTTAAACTAGCCTAATTTATGCCAGTTGCAGCTATGGTTGATCACATACGCACGCAAATAATAGTTATGATACATAATTGACGAGAAGAATCTCATAAGATGGTTGGTCAAATATGTCCCAAGCAAGAGAAGAAGTTGGCAATCAATCATATGGGTTCTTGTAACTTAAAATTTGTTATGTCTAGCGGTTGGAGCTTTAAGCTGATTAAGCAAGATAAATCGTACACTATAAATTTACATGGTAGGGTTTGTTCGTGCAGATCATGACAGATTGATAAAATGCAATGCAAACATACTTGTGCTTGTATCGAGTCAAGATCACTTTCACCGTATGACTTCACCAATCAATACTATCGAGTTGAGATGTATTAATAAGCATACCAAGTAGTGATAAACCCTATTCCTATGTTTGATATGAATATGTTCCAGCCAGATAACGATGGACTCATTAATGCACCTAATTGCCAATCTTAGCCTGAGTGTAGAAGGACATAGAGAATTTCATCACAAATTGAGAAACGTGTAATTAAGTGTAAAAGTTGTGGTAGAACGGGGTATAATCATCAAACATGCAAAGAATCAGTAAATTAGTTAAATTTTATACTTCAACGAATCTCATTTTATACTTTGTTTGTTTCACGTTTATACTTTATTTTTTTTGAATTGTACTCAAATTTCTTACCTCGATTCAATTGAATCGAAATGAATTTCAAAGAAATAAATTTTATACTTTATTTTTTCTTGGTTTGTACTTCATTTCCTTTGAATGTTACTCAAATTTCCTGCCTTGTTTCAATTGAATTGAAGTGAACTTCAAAGAAACAAATTTTGTACTTTATTTTTTGTTGGTTTGTGCTTCAATTCCATCAAATCATACTCAAATTGTCATTGGAATTACGGTGTACTTTAGTGAAACACATTTTATACTTCGTTAGTTCAGGTTTTGTATTATATTTCCTTTGAATTGTACTCAAATTCACTGGGCATTTTTAATTGACCTCAATTGTACTTCAGCTAAACACATTTTATACTTTATTTTTTCTAGGTTTGTACTTCATTTTCTTTAAATGGTACTCAAATTTCCTGCATTGTTTCAATTGAATCTAAGTGAATTTCAAAGAAATAAATTTTATACATTGTTTTTTCTTGGTTTGTACTTTAATTCCATAAAATTGTACTCAAATAGTCATTGGAATCGAGGTGTACTTCAGCAAAATATGTTTTATACTTCGTTAGTTTAGGGTTTGTACTTTATTTCCTTCAAATTGTACTCAAATTCACTGGGCGTTTTCAATTGAACTGAAAATGTACTTAAACTAAACACATTTTATACTTCATTAGTTCAGGATTTGTCTTTTGAATTGTACTCAAATTCACTAGGCATTTTCAATTGAACTGAAATGTACTTTAACCAAATATATTTTATACTTCATTAGTTCAGGGTTTGTACTTTATTTTCTTCAATTATACTCAAATTCACTGGGCATTTTTAATTGAATTGAATTGTATTTTAGCTAAACACATTATATACTTTATTTTTTCTTGGTTTGTACTTCATTTTCTTTGAATGGTGCTCAGATTCCCTGCCTCGTTTCAATTGAATCGAAGTGAACTTCAAAGAAACAAATTTTATACTTTATTTTTTGTTGGTTTGTACTTCAATTTCATCAAATCCTACACAAATTGTCATTGGAATCGAGGTGTACTTCAGCAAAACACATTTTATACTTTGTTAGTTCAGGGTTTGCACTTTATTTCTTTCGAATTGTACTAAAATTCATTAGGCATTTTCAATTGAACTAAATTGTACTTTAGCCAAACACATTTTATACTTTCTTTTTTCTTGGTTTGTACTTCATTTCCTTTGAATGGTACTCAAATTCTTGCCTCGTTTCAATTGAATCGAAATGAATTTCAAAGAAACAAATTTTATACATTGTTTTTTTCTTGGTTTGTACTTTAATTCCATCAAATTGTGCTCAAATATTCATTGGAATCAAAGTGTACTTCAGTGAAACACATTTTATACTTTGTTAGTTTAGGATTTGTACTTCATTTCTTTTGAATTGTACTAAAATTCACTAGGCATTTTCAATTGAATTGAAATGTACTTTAGCCAAACACGTTTTACACTTCGTTAGTTCAGGGGGCATTTTCAATTGAACTGAAAATGTATTTCAGCCAAACACATTTTTTACTTTGTTAGTTCAAGGTTTGTACTTCATTTCTTTTGAATTATACTCAAATTCACTGGGCATTTTCAATTG
>JACGDI010005381.1:461998-483326 GCA_014898725.1 Jacaranda copaia
ACTTTATTTTTTCTTGGTTTGTACTTCATTTCCTTTGAATGATACTCAAATTCCCTACCTTGTTTCTATTGAATTGAAGTGAATTTCAAAGAAACAAATTTTATACTTTGTTTTTTGTTGGTATGTATTTCAATTCCATCGAATTGTACTCAAATTGTCATGGAATCGAGGTGTACTTCAGTGAAAATTTTTTTTTACTTCATTAGTTCAGGTTTTGTACTTAATTTCTTTTGAATTATACTCAAATTTACTGGGCATTTTCAATTGAACTGAAATGTACTTCAGCCAAACACATTTTATACTTTGTTAGTTTAGGGTTTATACTTTATTTCGTTCGAATTGTACTCAAATTCACTGGACATTTCAGTTAAATTGAATTGTACTTCAGCAAAACACATTTTATACTTCATTAGTTTAGGGTTTGTACTTCATTTCCTTCGAATTATACTCAAATTCACTAGGCATTTTCAATTGAACTGAATTGTACTTCAGGTAAACACATTTTATACTTTGTTAGTTTAGGATTTGTACTTTATTTCCCTCAAATTGTACTCAATTCACTACCAAATTTCAATTTAAAATATTATAAATGCTTGATGGAAACCTTTACTTACATAACAAAATAATATTATATACAAAGTATGCTTCAATTTATATATGTATTTAGATACAAAATGTGATTCAAATCATAGCATTTTCATGACTTAATATTGTATATGCTATTATCGCACGGTATTTGTCTATGTCAATTTTTTGAACAGACATCCAGAACTTGAGAGTGTCTCTAGCGAAATATTTTGCCCAAAGGCACACAAAGATGCCATAATCCACTGTACCCTTTTGTTGTCTACTTTTTTTTGGCCTCATTAATTCATCCACATGATACCCCAATGAAAGCCTCATGTAACGAGAATAGAATGAAGCTTACAAAAATATTGATCAGTTGTTGACTCCCTACTTTATGAAGAAATCACAGGGAAAGGAAGCAAACTTATAATGGCAGTAGCTGTCGGTTTGTATCTGGCAGCCATTATTGAATTCATATATAAGAAAAAATGGGTCGAGGTATTGAGGACAACCAAAAACCAGTGACCGTGTCGACAAATTGGTAGGATAATGTAACAATACTGGTTTACAAAATCCAACATGAGGTCTTCCAAATCTTTAAGGGTGAAGAAGTTAAGTGTAGGTATCATCCCTATGAATTCTTCATCGCTCATATCCTTCAAGTTGCGTCCCTTGAGTCTGTCTAATGTGTCAGTCTATGAAGTATAAAAACAAATGGTTATACTCATTGGAAATGTGAACTATTTAGTTAGAAAATCGCCACATACCTGCACTATTGCAGACATAAACCACACCTTGTGGTAACACTTGTTGCGGAAAGATGGGTTGCATAATATTGACATGTAGCAGTTCACTATGTCACCAGGAAGTTCTTCTCCAAATAAAAGCTCATAAAGGTTTCTTCCATCTAGAAATTGTCGTGCTCCTTCCCAGACAGTCACCCTATACAATTGTTAATTGTTAGTTCAGACACCAATTTATCCAAAATAAAATTAATAAGTAAATTTTGTTACCCAAAATTATCTCTTTTAACAAAGTTATCGATAACTTCTTGCTCTTCTACTGGAATAAGTTCCTAACCTCTATAATTAGTCCTTCCTTTATAGGGATTAGGCGATTCAATCTTTGGGCTGGCTGGTTCCTCTATCACTAGGATTGGATTGATATCTTTGGTCTCTTGCAGTACAAAACACAACACATTAGGTACAAAGTGTAACAATTGAAGTACAAAAGACTAGCACATTAAGTACAAAGAATCAAGTATTGAAGTACAACATATATCAACATGGAGTACAAAATCGAAGCACATTAAGTACAAAGTATCAACAATTGAAGTATCACCTATTGAAGTACAAAATATAGCCAAAATGGAGTACAAAACTCATGTGCATTAAGTGTAAAGTATCAACTATTGAAGTATCCCCTATTAAAGGACAAAATATAACCAACATGGAGTACAAAACTCAATCACATTAAGTGTAAAGAATCAAGTACTGAAGTGTCCCCTATTGAAGTACAAAATAAACCATCATGGAGTACAAAATCCAAGCACATTAAGTGCAAAGTATCAACTATTGAAGTATACCCTATTGAAGTACAAAATATGACCAACATGGAGTAATCACATTAAGTGCAAAGTATGAAGTATTGAAGTATCCCCTATTGAAGTACAAAATATATTCAACATGGAGTACATAAATCATCCCCATTAAGTGCAAAGTATCAATTATTGAAGTATCCCCTATGAAGTACAAAATATAGTCAACATGGAGTACAAAACTCAAGCATATTAAGTGTAAAGCATAAACTATTGAAGTATCCCTTATTGGAGTACAAAATATGCCTACATGGGGTACAAAACTCAAGTACATTAGGTATAAAGGATCAACCATCAAGTACAAAAGATTAGCACATGAACTACAAATATCCCAACATGGATTATAAAAGATCAACACATAAAGGACAAATATTGCCAACATGAAGTGCAAAAGAATAGCACATTAAGTATAAATATCACCAATTTGGAATACAAAAGATAGCACATTAAGTACAAATATCACCAATATAAAGTATAAGATATGATCACATTAAGTACAAATATCAACCAATCAAGAATAAGACATCATTACATTTATTACAAATAGACAATTTACAAATGAAATGCAAAATACAAAAACTTAAAATATTAAGTAGTTGACAACACCTTCTTCTCTTCTTGTTCTTAGTTTTTCTTGGATGAGAACGAGGACGAGGAGGACCACAGGTCTTTGTTACTTCTCTTGCTCTTTTGGCTGGTGTGGTGCTTGGAGGGCTGAAAAAATATGGAGATTTCTATTTTAGCTTCCTGTCTTTTCGATTGCGCACATTTGTCACAATCGAGGACATGACATTTGCCATTTCAATCTTAGATTCTTCAAACTCAACCACTTGAATTGGAACATAAACTTCTATCTTCAAAGGTTTAGAAAAATCTGAAGAAACATGATAGTGTTTTGTTCGACTTTTTTCTTCTACCGTGTTTTCAGATTCATTCCCTTCTTTCTGTGCATCATCTACCAAATCAAGTCCCCCCTCATTTATAAACTCACCAGCTCTCTCTTCAAGCTCCTCCCCTTCAGTCTTGTGCTTAACTAGATACTTCTCCTCACCCTGCTTCTTTATTGCCATCATATCGAATGAAGTAATTTTTTCTTTCAATGATTTAATTTCTTCAACTTTAGTTGCAATAATTGCTTCATATACTGTATGATCACAAACATGAACTTGACTGAAGGTAGTACTGGCAGCCTCTGGTTTCTTGATCAAAACTACCAATTATAACTCCTCTAGAGTAAGGTTGAGGGCTACAACCTATTACAATGAAAATAATTATCAAATTCAAATTCTTATACAAAAATCTAACAATGAATTATTACAATTATTATAATTTCTGTTGTAATTTGTTTCAATTTTTTCTCTGCCTCCTCCACATTATGTGGGAGTTGTTCTCCTTCCATCGGTAAAAGCATGAAAACTCAAACAAACTCACTGGTGAGGCTAGTGAAGGGATGCATTCATAGACCCATGCCTGTCATTCATAAATCAAAAAAATATACTCACTTGAATATAAATATAATCAATGTTGTTAGAAAAATGAAGCAAACACTTACTATCAAACCAACTACGTACCCATCAATATATTTCTTGGTTTTTTCTCCACCTACTCCTATATGGTTCTTCATATCTTGGACAAGAAAATTGTATGCAGCTATGCCCCATGCATACAAACTAACTCTAGATAAATTGTCCAAGTATGGTAGGAGAAATCATGGAGTCCAATAATTTGATGTTGGAAAAAGAAAACAATTAAAAACAAAAGGTATGTACAACTTACAAAAATTATTCAAGTCCTCCTCACTATCCTTATTTACATACTCCTCAATCTTTTTAGCTATTTGAAATCTAGTAATATTTTGTAGCTTTCCAGAAAAAAGGCTATCAAAGATTGAAGATTTCATCTTCAATGTTATATCTACAGATTGCTCCACATATGGCAACCCTAAAACCATATAATATTCAACTGTAGAAAAAGGAACTTCAACTCCCTCAAAAAAATGAAATGACAGCCTTTTTGGATCAAACCTCCTCAGTATATTACACTTTTGCCTAATGTGTTCTGTAAGCTTGAATGTTCTCTTCTATAGATAATACACTACTGCTTTCAGATATTTTACCATATAATTTCACCATAATATAATTTTAGGTAGAAAGAAGAATAAACCCTAAAAAGGTGAAGTCCAACTTTCATACCCTTCAAGTACAAATTAGAAACTTCCCATCTCACAACAAAAATTATATGTATATCAAATCGGTTCAAGTGTTTAACAACTAAAAAATGAATAAAAACCCTAAACACTGAAAAATTACTAACATTGAAACTGTAAGTTTAGAAAACATATATGTGTTTCTTTTGCTCACTTCTTTTCGCACTTGGCTTCTTTTTGCAGATATTTTTCCTTCCATGGTCGTAGAAAAACGGTAGAAATTTTAGTATCTTTTTTTTTCTATTTTCTTTTCACTTTATCTTCTCTCGTTCTTGTGTCAATGGCGGAGGAAGAATGATTTTGCACCCTTTTGTTTTCGCACCTCGAGAAGTCATTTTCAGGCAAAAAAAAAGGAGGAAAGCATTCTTCTTGATTATAGAAACGCATTTCTCAAGTATTTTTGTTGTTTTTTCCAAATATAAGGGTATACAGGTCTTTCTAAGAGATATGGGGAGTGATTCCTAATTTTTGTGAAAAAGTGGGGTGTTTAGTGTGTAAAAATTCAAATGGAGACTGAACACTAAAATGAAAGTAGGATTATAAAAAATAAAAACTACTCTAATCCATTAAAAGAATGTGAGATTAAAGTGTGTTAGCTCTAATACCACTTTTAAAAAATCATAATTCATGCATATTAAAATTAGTCACATAAATCATAATACAAGCTTTCTCCTTCTTTTGTTCTTCACTTTTTTTATCCCTATTTTTTTTATTCTTCTGTATACTTTGCAACTTTTTTAAGACTATCAATGGATTGAATTTAGATTCAAATTTGATTTGAATTCTATTCAAATTTTAGAATTTTTATCCGATTATAATATTTGATGGATCAGATTTGATTATAAATATTTGTAATTTGAAATAAGTGGATTGGATATGGAATTAAGTAATCATATCCATTAAAGATCTGAATCCAAACTTTAATAATTTTTTATTACATTAATGCTCTTAGATATAATATTAATAAAAATTTTAAAATAAAATTTATATATTATATTGACCTAATATCTATATTACGTCTATATTATGTTATTAATGTTGGGTCTTTAGTCTAAAAAATAAGAGAAAAACTATAAAATATCAAATATAATAATATATAATAGTTCACATATACATTAATATAATGTGAAATATGAATTTAGTATTCAGTATTTAACTTTTGGATTAATATATAATAAAAAGTTGTTAAATATGAAGTAAATTTACTTTATTAAACACAATATTTTTATACAATTCAATAAGGAGAAAAAAAAGGAAAAAATGTTAAATCGGGTCATTTTTTTTATTATCAAATTTTAGATATGGTAATGATTAACAAAGATCCTATAAGATATCAGGTTGGATTCGGATATAAATTTTGATAATTAAATTCAAATTCGAATATGATTGATCTTATCCAAATCCAACCAGTTAATAGCTCTACAACGTTTAATGCTTATCCTTTATTCATGCCCAATTTCTAAAAACTAGTTTCATAATATAAAATCCTTAATGAGCACACTTAATTAAAATGTTGAATTGCAATAAATAACTAAACAACATAAATATATTACATAAACACAAATGTAAATATAACTAGTTGAAATCAAGGTTTATATACTGTGTGGCTATGTTTAGTTGCTATGATTGGGTTGGATATAATATTTATTCAACCTAGTTGATATGGGGAAACCCAACAGGTTCAACCCACTAACAGTCGACCAAGTGATTGACCAGATTCAAAACCTCATTGAGCTATTTTGCCCAACTTAATTACCAACATCTAGTTAGTCTACTAGCTCGAATATAATTCTTTGGCCCCTCGCTAAGCATGCTTTAGGCCCAAGGAGTCCATTATCTCGACCAATGCATGGCTTCGAGACTTGAAACATTTCGATCCTAGGAATAGGGTTTTTCAAATCCAATCTAATCCCCAAAAAATTGATGAATTGATCCAAAAAATTGAAAACCAATCAAAATAGAACTTTTTTGGATTGAATTAGATTTGTTTTCTAAAAATCAATTGGATTGAATTAGTTTTTGGTTTTAATCTAAAAAATTGATCCAATCCAAATTGAACTGAAATTTATATACTAATAATATAACATATATATATATATATATATACTAATTGTAAAATACACAAATAAATTAAAATAAATTAAACTTATGATTTTTTCACTTTCAAAAATCAAATACATAGGAATAATTATTGTGGATTTATAACTTTATAGTTATGTGTTCTTACATAATTAATTTAATTCTACAAGATTAATGTAATATGATAGCCAAATGAAATTTACAAATTGATAATTAAATTAGTTTAATTATCAATAGTAACTTGTCAAATATTTCAACTAAAAAATTAAATTAATTGATCCAATCCAAACCGATTTAATATAGATTGGATTGGATTGGATTGAATTTATAGTAAAAATTTAACTGATCTAAACTAAATAAAAATCTGACCGATCCAATATATATTATATAGTTTGGATCGATTAGCTTTTTGTCCTAAAATTGATCTAAATCGAACTGAGAACACCTTTGCCTAGGAGGTCGATTGGAGAAATGGGAAGCTTTTTTCCCGCCACCAGTCACAATCCCATTAAATGCACCACAACCTCCACTTTGTTGCATTAAATGTGCTGATAGGCGGTGTGTCTCCACATTTATGAATCATGTGACTATTGTACCACCAATCTGCCTTTGCATTAAATGCAGAGATTCCACCATATCTTGAGAACAAGGAGAACATGCCACCTATAGAAGATTTTAGGTGGAAAAAGACCTAAAGGTTTTTAGACAAAGACAAAGGTCCTTATTGCATGAGCAAGGGCATCATAGATATTTTAGCTTTTCAAGAGAGACTATAAATATTTGTCGCAACTCTTCAGGAAGGTATGTTCATTATCACTTTAGCCCTCACTCTACTACTTCGTATTTTGGTCGATTGTATACTAACTTGATCATTATAATATCTTAGTCAAGGGCCCCATTGGTGAGCTTGACGTATGTTATTAGTTGTAGGATTTAACTTATTCTTATCCAACCATTCCACCCCAACTCATATTTTGGTTGACTATAACAAGCCAGAGTTGAATCTATTGATAGACAGATTCCTCTATCATCATTTGGTGCTGTCTATATGTTTTAGAGTTTAGAACCTGAGCAGATGATAAACATAAAGTGAGCCATTTCAGAAAGAAAGAATACTAAAAGGTCCTCAACCTTTCCACCTTGTCCCTAGCTAGAGTAGGATGTGGCTGGACCCAGTTCTCAGCCTAAGTAAGTAGTAACTTTGACTATGCCATAACTTGTGCAGTTAGTAAGTGAGTAGATATTAGCTCAAATTTCAGCTGCTTTTCAAAAGCACAACAATAAGTCAGGACCAATAACAAGCACCACCCCTATTATTTACTTCATGACAAAAGGCTCCATAAAGAGGATAGGGTGACATAGGAGATGTGTTGCCTCTCTAAAGATATGATGATAACCCTGGTCAATTCCCATGGGAAGATACTTGCTCACATCCTCATGAGAAAGTGGTTGACTTCGTGGAACATTTTGCCTGACCCGTTCGAGCCCAATAGCATGATAGGGGCAAGTGACAAAAAGCTCAGTTGAATAGAAAAATGTCGCAAGTAGATTGAGAAGAATGGGAAGAAGTGTCACACCAAGTCTAGTAGTTAAATAAACACCTCAAAGAAATTTCAAAGAGAAACATAGAAAGGAAACTCTAGTATGATAGCACACTCGGTTCCGCTGCAAGCAAGAATCACCATTTATCCAAGAGATAATCGATGAATACATAGCCGTTGATGTAAAGATTATGACTAGTTTACCCTTATATGACGGCTTATCTGACATGAATGAGTGCTTATTTCATTTTGAACACATGATGAAGCTACATGAGCTCAATGAGTATATTCATATGAAAATGCTAGTCAGCACATTCTAGGGCATAGCACTCAATTGGCTTGTTAAGTTGGAACTAGCACCTATTTTCTCTTACGACTAGCTTTATGACAAATTGCTCCACCACTTGGCTAGCAAAAAGAGCGCTAAACGCCCCTATACTTATTGTACATCATGAAATAGAACAAGGGAAAATTTCTTTGGGATTTCTTTACCAGATTTAACACTAAAGTATTAAAAATTGATAATCTTTGAATCAAATTCTTGATTAATGTGCTATTCCTGGGTCTCACACATAAGAAACACGCTAATGTGCTGGTCAGAGAGAGACTAAGGTTGATGGAAAAATTGCTCAACCTCACTGAGAGGTATATGACCCAAGAGGATATGAATAGACTGAAGTATCGGCAAGTTGATGATGAAAAGAAAAAGGCTAAGGAGAAAAATGATAGGCAACACAGAGATGGTCATCAATCTCTCATTAAGAGATTTTACAATTATACCCCATTGAACACTGCTAGGAAGAAGGTCTTGTTCACTATCCATAACAATAATCTCTTTAAAAAACCAAGGAAATTGATTGAAACTGAAGCTATGAAGAGATCTAAGAAATATTATCACTTCTATAAACAAAAAAGGCTTGATATGGAAGATTGCTTCAACCTGCATGATGAGATTGAGTAGATCATCTAACATGGACACTTGAAGAAGTTTGTAGATGAAAAAGCAAGGTAGGAAATGGGCTTGGCCAACCAAACTCCCCGTAGAGAAATGTCAGCTAGCTCAAGAAGGGAAAAAAAGCGAAGAAGCTAGTAAATGATCAGTGTCCACCTCTCTATGGTGTGATCGATACTATTGTAGGGGGATCGACTAGAGGAGAGTTCAAAAAAAGCCTAAAGGTAGAGTTAGAGGAGAGTTAAATCGACTAAATCTTCCCCAGTCAAATAGTTTTTGAACTCTCTACTAGTGGAGAGCCTATCTCTTTTTTTGATTATGATCTCTTTCACCTTGAGCTCTTCATGACCAACAATAAGCTGGATTGCCCCCTCATTGTGTCAGTGCAAATTAGTAACTTTGAGGTTATGAAGGTTTTGGTAGACAATGGGAGCTTTATGAATATATTTTTCTTGTCAACTCTAAAGAGAATGAATTTGGAAAATTTGAAGTTTGAGGCAGTTCACACCCCCTGGTCGGATTTGGAGGGTCTGAGATCATCCCTAAAGGATTTATTAACTTGTCTACCTCATTTGTTGAAGCACTAAGAAGGTAGATATTTATGATCAACTATCTAGTGGTTGATGCACCATTTGCTTACAATGTCATAATTGGGAGGCCTAAGTTGAACGACTTTAGGGCAATTGTCTTGACCTACTACATGAAGGTCAAGTTCTCAATAGCTGCAAGAATATGAGAGCTACTATGCAATGCAAAGGAGGCTTGGCGATGCTATAGCATTTCAGTCAAGACGAATGAGTAGAAGACGTCACCTAGATTGCAACCTTAGGGGGACGTCCTAGTAATAGAACCTGAAGAGGGATAGAGAACTAAGAAGAGAATGCATGAGGAAACTAGGATCGAAGTAATTAAAGAATTCAAGACCATTGAACTCGAGCTTGAGAATCTTGATAAGACTACAAGGATTAGGACCAACCTAGAGAGCAAAATGGAATCCATGATGGTTGACTTCCTTAGAAGGAACATTGGTGTTTTTGCTTGGAAAGCTGTTGACCTCCAAGAAATCATCCCAAGTATCATTATCCTCCATCTTAATATGGACCTTTCATTCAAGCTAATTAAATAGAAGATCAGAACTTTCAATGCAGAAAGATAGTAGAGCAACGAGGAAGAGATCAACAAACTCTTAGAGGCAGGCTACATTGCAGAAATTCAATATCCGTGTTGGTTTTATAATATAGTTCTTGTCTCTAAAAATAAGGGTAAATAGAGAATGTGTAATAATTTTATTGATTTGAATAATTCTTGTCTGAAGACCCTTAACACACTGCCTCGATTAGATTCATTAGTTGACTTAACTATAGGTTATGATTTTTTTAGTATGATAGATGCCTTCTAAAGGTATTATCAAATATTTATGGCTCCTGAAGATAGGGACAAGACCTCTTTTGTGGTATCTATTTGTTTATACTATTTCCTGGTCATGTCTTTTGGCCTTAAGAATGTAGGTGCAACCTATCGAAGACTTGTAAACTTTATGTTCAAGAATGAAATTCGACGGATCATGAAGGGCTATGTTGATGACATGATTATCAGGACAGAGAGAAAAAAAATTACTTAGCCAACCCCAACCATACTTTCTCAATACTAAGGGCATGTGGCATGAAACTTAACCTCTAACAAGTGCACCTTTAGGGTAAGAAGAGGAAAGTTCTTAAGATACATGGTCAACTAAAGATGTATAAAAGCAAACCTGCAAAGAATACAGAGAATCTAGGACATCTCACCACCTAGGATGGTCAGGGACGTGTAGAGACTAATGAGGAGAATTATAGCTCTATGTCCATTTATTGCCCAACTAGTAGATTAAAGCTTGCTATTTTTCAAAATTCTTAGGAATGCAAGAAAGTTCTTATAGATAGAAGAATGCGATTAGGCTCTGGTTGATCTTACTTATTAGCACCACCGACGCTTGTCAAGCCTAAGGTCAAACAAATCTTGTATATTTATTTGGTAGCCTCATCGACTGCAATCAGCTCTATTTTGTTGTTGACTTAGCATGGCACACATAAGCTAGTATATTATAATAGCAAAACTTTGTAGGGCTTAGAGTATACATATCTGGAGATCGAGAAGTTTGCCCTCTCTTTGGTCACAACCAAGAAAATAAAGCCCTATTTCTACTCACATTCTATTATTGTCCTCACGAACTAACTATTGAAATAGGTATTGTCAAAACTAGACACGTCGGGGAGATTGATGAAATGGGCAATCGGGCTAGGAGAGTTTAACATCACTTTTTAGCCCTGAACTACTATAAAAGTGCGAGTGTTGGTGGACTTTATGGTAGAATGTGTTGACCCCCCCTGGAGAGGTCGAATCAGATCCACGTGATTGGTCTCTATATGTCGATAGCTCAACAACTTCTATGGGAGGAGGTATAGGCATTTCTCTATGCTCTCCCTAGGCTGAAGAATATGAATTTGTCATTAAGCTCAACTGCCTAATAATGAAATGGAGTATGAGGCCTCTTTTGTAGGTATGAGGATGGTTGTCGATAGAGGGGTCGAGCAGCTAATAGCTATTATAGATTCTCAGTTGGTTGTAAAGTAGTTTGTAGGAAACTTTGAGGCAAGAGAGACCACCATGAATAGGTATCTTGTTGAGGTCAAAAAGTTGCAATAGCAATTCAAGAAATTCACCCTTAGTCAAATCCCTAAGTCAGAGAATGAATGGGTAGATGCCTTATCCAAGTTTGCTAGCTCGATAAAGGGAACCAGGGAGAGAACCATCACATTTTAGTCTCTAAGAAACCCGTTATAAGAGATCTTGACTAGCACCTGATTGGGAAAATCTAGCAATCAACTCTTTTATGGAAAGATAAAATTAAAGCTTACTTAAGGGAAGGTAAAGTGCTGGAGGATAAGGTAGAAGCACGTAGGCTCAAAGGCCGAGTAGCAAAGTTTACCCTAAATGAGTATGGCCAGCTATATAAGAGATCTCTTTCTAGACCCCCATGAAGGTGTTTAATACCAAATGAAACCTTACAGGTCTTGCAGGAAATTTATTTGGGTATTTGTAGTAATCACTTAGAAGGGCGAGCATTGACCCACAAGGTCATCAGACATGGATATTTTTGGCCGACCATACTAAAAAATATAGTAAACTTTTCAAGAAAATGCTCATTTTGCTAGGTCTACTCCAACATCCCCTATCAGCCTGCATCAATATTGGTGCCAATTCAAATCATGTGGCTGTTTAACTAATGGGGGGGGGGATAGACATAATCGGTTCATTTTCAAAAACTACATGTCAAAGAAAGTACATGATTGTAGTAGTCAAATATTTCGTAAATAGTTTATAGTAGGGTAGTTTTGAAGATAACGAATGCGGCCATCAAAAACTTCTTATGGAAAAATATCATCTACTATTTTGGTTTGCCAAAGGTACTAATATCAGATAATAGAACCAAATTTTAGAGTGAAACACGAGAAATTAGTGCAAAAGTTTGGGAATTCGACAACACTTCACCTCAGTAGGCAACCTTCCAGCGAATAGGCAAACTAAAGTCACAAATAGGATGATTTTGGACCACCTCAAGACATGACTCGAGGGATCCAAAGCAAACTGGGTATACAACCTCCTGAGTATCCTATAGGCATATAGAACTACTCTTACAGTCACCATAGAGAGTAGTCTTTACAGTCTGGTCTATGGCTTAGAAATAGTAGTCTCAATAAAGTTGATACAACATACAGCTTGGGTGATTCATTACAACTTGATTAGGAATGAAGCCAAAGGACAATTAAAACTTAAAACAATTGATGAGCTATGCCAGTAGGCATACTCAACAATGTAAAGATATAGGTCAATAATGGTTAAATAGTACAATAAAGGTGTATGACCTAGAAGTTTCTAGGTTGGGGACCTCGTTCTCAAAAAAGTCAAAATTTTAGAGAATGTTGGAAAACTCCACCTAAAGTGGAAGGCCCCTGCTCAATAGTTAAAGTGGTGAAGCACAACTCTTATCGACTAGTGAATATGTAGGGAAAATGAGCTTCCTTAACCATAGAATGTAGTAAAATTGAAAAACTTCATGTGTAAAGAGGCTATAGCTTCCAATCAACTCTTTTGTAACCTTTTTTTGTAGTTTGGTTCCAAACCAACAAAAATCAATTTAAATTTGATCAACTCTTTACTCTAAATTACAATAATGGATTCCAGCCTAATGGTTCCTTAAATGAGGAAATCATTCATAGTTAATCTTGTAGTCGACAATCAAATCGACTTCAAACCATCAAAGTTGACCAAAGTTTGACCATAGCGTTTAGCCTAATTATCTTGTAAACAAGAAAACCATAGAAAGTCAACCTCATAATTGACTATTATCTTAGCTTCAAGCTAAACAATAAATGCCCATATCTCGATGCAAAGATGGCATGATAGCTTGAATTTCAAACTAGTAAAGTTGACTTGTGTATGACCATGGCTTGCAACTTATCCATTTAATTACAACAAAGATATTTAAAGATTGACCCAGTAGTCGACTATAAAGTTCTCTGAAATCAACTAATTTCAAATAGATCTGATAGATATTAAAATTTGTAAATTTACTTGTTTATTTAAAATAGACCTCCGAGTTTACCACTAAATTAGTTATGAACAAATTGAATATTGTGCACTTTTTCATATAAAAACTGCACTATTCAATAAGTTAGATAGAGATAGAGTCTATGTCTTTATTCATTTAAAGTTGAACTAGTGAATTGAAAGTGAAGTAATGCAAAGGCAAGTCAACAATGAATGATAAAAAATTTGATATTATAAAGTAAAAACATTCAAGTTAGATCCAAAATTTTTTTCAAATTATATCAAACTTTTTCCCATGCCTTATAGGAAGGATTAAGTTCAATAAAACAAAAATAATAAATATTGAGCATAGTAGCTTCAACTTGATCCTATTCCTTCATTTCCTACCTCACAAACAGCACTAATAGCCACCTCATCAATAACCTTAACAATCTCATTGCTAGGTTAACAACTGCTAGAGAACCCTCGACCTTTAGCTCTACTATAGATTGAAAGCCATAGAAGGTTGGGAAGAACCAATCTCCTCTGTTTGAAATGTTTAGCCATCGACTAGGAGATAGGTTGCAACATCAACTTTCCTATCCTTGACATTGAAGGCGAAGTCAGAGACAAAGGCAAACATTTTCTCTATATCAACCACCCTTGAGGAGTTTTTACCTCCTCGACCATTCCAACCTTATTATAGTCTTCGAGGTGCTTATTTTAGAAAACATTTAGCCTTGCCTTGTCCTCTACTCAAAATTGATAGCCTAAAAATTCAAGCTGCTTGATAGCCTTTTGGAAGGCCCCTTTGGCATCGTTAAAGGTAAAGATGAGCTGGCACCTTGAAAAGTTAGGATCAGCATAAATTGTTGAATTACCTCCTTGTGAATGCTTAGTAGTGACTTAAAAAACTTATCTCGAGTGTATCAAATTATATTGTTGTATTTTAATGCCTGACTAGACAGTGAGGTTGCTTTCACCTCCAACCTTGCTTTCCTTAGCAGCTCATCCAAATGGCTTCTCTTAGCTATAGTAGCCAGCAACTTCGTATCGTTCTCATCAACTTACTTCTAGAGCTCTAATCATTGACTCTAATAACTCAAGCTGAGTTTTAAATATTTTAGACTACTCTTGTTTCTTTTGTAGCTCCTTGTGATATGCTAGGGCCAACTCAACCCTTTGATAAAAGTTATTTGCAAAAAGAAAAATTCGATCAAACAATCAATACAAATGATCGCTTGAAGAATAGCTAAAATCAAGCATAAACTTACTATGTTTGTATAGTAGGCAAATGCCTTCTAGGCCTTTAGTTACTCAAGCTCCAGCATTTTATTTTGATCAAAGAGGAAGAGGCTTGTAGTCAGCACCTTTAGAGGGGTCACTCTAGTCGACCTCACTTCTAGCATGGTCACCATAGTGGAGACCCTTATGTTGGGCTCAAACCTTGGGTTCGAGAAAGCCTACAAAGGAAATAATTCATCTTTGGGTTGGGGGTTGAAGAGGGACTTATCGGTAGCTTTTCATTTCTCTTTCTCTACAGTAGTTCTCTTTAGAGAAGGGTTGCTCATCCATGGTTTTCCTCTTCTATTTAGAAGTAGGGCTAGTAGCCTCTGTAATGATAGGCTGAGCAAGTGGTGGCATGGTTGGCAATGGTCACCATATTGAGACACCTTGAGATGCGGCCTTTCAATGAGCAGTTGCTTTTTGGCACTTCTGCACTTTTTGCTAGTGAGCCATTGCTTGTTATTGAGTGTGGTTCATTATTTCTGCTCGGTTTTAGATAAAAAAAATAAATATATTATCATCGACTAGAAATTATAAACCAAAAAGTAACAAAAATCAATAATTATATCCACCTAGTTGAGCATTGGTTGGGATATCTAGTTGAGTAGGTGACAAGCCTGCTAATTCCAAGTTTCTCTCTTTGATGTAACCTGAGGCCTCCATTTATCCATACTTGACTTGATCCTAGATAAATATATTATTCCAAGTTAGAGTCTCATTACTGGGCATCTTGACCCAATCCCTCAACTAACCCTAGGTATATTAAACCTAACCCTCTTAAGGGCACAAGCAAAAAATATCCTTTTTTCCACGTTTGGCCATGCAAAGAGAAGGAGGCCACTAATATCTTTTGATGAAGGTGAGTGGTAAAGTAATAAAAGCCCTATTCGCTATTACCACCCAACTTCTGGGACATCGAGAGATGAAAAGGTTGCTAAAATTTATGAAAGAAAGGGGTTGGTCATGTATCAACATTAACACAACAAAATTGTAAAAGATTAAAAAATAGTTTGGGTGATGTAGACTTGAAGGCCAGCGAGGAGGATGACTATAGGTTGCGCTATTGAAATTCCAAGCCCACACTTTAGTGCATCCTTAAAGATTGTTATGCAACTAGCTAGAGGCCGAAGCATCCTATCACTAGGCTTAGGGGTGATTAATTCGATCTTTGGGGAAACATGGTATAAATGCCTAACCAACCCTAGATCAATGTCCTTGATCTCAGATCTTATGCCGTTATAATGGTCAACTGTAAATAGCCTACCTCAAGGCATTGGAGGTCAACTTACCTCTCTAGATGGCCTAACTCCCCCATTCGACATCAAACCCTGTATCACTTGAACTGTTAGAGGAATTAGAACTAACACTAGAAGACTCACTAGTCCTATTAGTCGGGTCATTCACCTTCCTAGTCAAATCCATATTCGACCATGTCTTCTTAGAATTACTTTCCCTACCACTACCTTTTTCAAAAACCTTAAACATGATTGCTATAAATAACTGGTCGAAAGTAAGAGATTAAAACTAGATGAGATTTAAGGGAATTTACAAAGTTAACAAAAGAAATTAGAAGCAGTAAACTTTGCAGAGCTCGATCTCTCAAGATTGCTGCAAAAGTGGTAAATGAAAATTTTCAACCTATTATTTATAACCTCCTGCCAGGGGACAAGTTAATAGGTTAAAATAATTAGTTACTGACTATTTATTATGTAACCATCGTTTAGTGAATTGCACGGTCCATAACTGACATATTAAATGCACTAAAACCTTGATCGAGATTTGAGAAGTTGAGGTTGATGCAAATTTATTGCAGTTTTCCATGTCAACTACTCCCATTCCTTCTCATTACATGCTCGATCAGGACTTGGGAGTGAAGGGGACCATACTATGGGAAAACCCAATAGGCCCAGCCTACTAATAGTCAACTAGGTGATCAATCAGATCAAAAACCTCATCAGGCTATTTTGCCATCTCAATTACCAACATCTAGTCAATCGATCAGTATATGGTTGACTAGCTCGAGTATAATCATTTGGCCCTCTACTAAAATGGGTTTTGGACCTAAAGAGTCCATCATCTTGACAAGAGCATAGCTTGGAGACTTACAAATAACGAAACATCTTAACCGTAGGAGGTTGATTGAAGAAATAGGAAAAATTTTTCCGTTATCAGTCATTATCACATTGAATGTACTACAACCACCACTCTGCTGCATTAAATGTGTTAATAGATAGCATGCCTTCACATTTATGAAGCATGCATCCATTGTGCCATCAATCTGTCTTCGTATTAAATGCAAAGATCTCCTCTATATCCTGAGAAGAAGAAAAACGTGCCACCTGGAGAGGGTTTCAAGTGGAAGAAAATCTAAAGGTTCTTAGACAAAGATAAAGACCCTTACTGCATGAGTGAGGGCATGACATACATCTTAACCTTTCAAGAGAGGCTATAAATACCTTGTTGCAATCCTTCGGCAAGGTATGTTTATTATCACTTTAGGTCTCACTTTGTCGCTCTGTGTTCTAGTTGATTGTACACTAACTCAAGCATTGAACTACCTTAGCTGAGAGCTCTCTGGGTGAGCTTGACGTGTGTTATTGGTTGCAGGACTCAATCTGCTCTCATCTAATTATTCCAACCCAACTCATATTTTGCTCGAATGTATTGGGCTAGAGCCCTATCTACTGATAAATAGATCTTACCATCATCACCAATTTTTTTTTGGTTCAAAAATATTAGGTCCTTTATAACTTTGTAGCCTAGTTTCCAGTCCAACAAGGTAAGGGAGTATGAATCCTACCTAAGAGGAGGGATGTGGTATAAAATTTCAATTAATTATTTAAAAAATATAAAATTACTTAATACATGTATGCCATCTATTTCATCCATTGGTGTATTTGAAATTTTAAAATATTCAGTTTAAAAAAGTGTTATTAATTTGAGTATAGTATAGTGAAGTGGTTAAGCACCAAATGATGAAACTATTTTGGTATGTTTTTTTAGTGTATTTTACTCATTATTATTTTTAAACTTCATAATTACCAAGTAGTTTTTTTTTCTTCTTCAAATATTTACTTCTTTACTTCTTCCTTTTATCTTAATTTTTTTCTTTTACTCATCTAAAAATTTAAATAAAAATATATTGAAAATATTAAAATTATATAAGTATATAAAAAATAAATGAATATTTTATTTATCTTTTACTATAAAATTTTAGCACATACATCGAGTGTGCCAAAAATGCTAGTATAAAAAATTTCTTCAAGTTTGGTTGCATTTGTAGTTGCATGAAACACATCAATTGTGCCGCAAATTATAGATAATTTTAGTAGAAAACACATTATTTGTGTAGAAAATTTTGTACATGAAACACATCATTTGCCAAAATGCATCTTATATTGTTTAAAGTTATGGATGGGCATTTAGTCATCACAATAGATCAAAAGATTAGTTTTAGTAAAGTTGAGTATATCCTATGTTATCAATACTTACCAACCAAACAACAAAAGTGTATTTTGTTTGGGATATCCATACTCTCAAACTTAACAACTAAACAAAATATTAGATGGTATTCACATATTATATGGCTTACATATTCATCTCAATCTTGTCATGCCCAATTTCATCATTGCAACCAAAGGCAGCCTATAAATTTAATCTACTTAGCTTGATGGTCTTACCAATTTAAAAAATGAGGCTAGAACATACTAGTCCAATTAAAGCCTATCCATTGGATATTTGATAGGCTTGGGAAGCAATGGTTGTTATATATCCTTCCATGGTAAGGAGCACAAAATTTTTGTTGCGGTATAAAATCAGCCTGATGCAATATCTTTCACTGTAAGTAGGGTTGTCAACGGGTTGGATTTGAATCGATTTAGTCATATTCGAATTTGAATTCAATTATCAAAATTCATATTTGAATTCGATCTAATATCCTATATGATCTTTGCTAGTCAGTACCATATCCAAATCTAATGGATATTTGAATTTTGAAAAAAAAAATTGATGCAATTTAACATTTTTTTCTTTCCTTTTTTTTTTCATTCCTTTTTGAATTATATAAAAATATTGTATTTATAAAATAAATTTACATCATATTTGAATTTGTAATAATTTTTTGTTATATATTAGTCCAAAAATTAAATATTTGAATACTAAATTGCTATTTCACATTATATTAATGCATAGGTAAGTTATTATATATTATTATACTTGACATTTCATCAGTATTCCTCTTATTTTTTAGGCTAAAGACTCAATTTTAATAGCATGATATAGACATTAAAATAGGTATTAGGTCAATATAATATATAAATTTTATTTTAAATTTTTTATTAATATTATATACAAAAGTATTAATTTAATAACAAATTATTAAAGTTCAAATTTGGATCTTTCATGGATCGGTTTGCTTAATTCCGTATTTGATCCACTTATTTTGAATTATGGATATTTTTAATTGGATTTGATCCATAATATATTCTAATCGAATAAAAATTCTTAAATTCGGATTGAATTCAAATTGAATTCAAATTAAAATCCATTAACAACCCTAGCTGTAAGGCCTATGCCACGCAGGCTTTAGCCCTGGTGGCCCTACATTGATTCCTTGCTTGGACTGTGCGAGCTAGTGACGTGCTTCCTTAAGCCATAGCCTCTAAACTAGCCGAATGTTTTAATACATTGTTCCCCCCACTCGGATTACAAGGCCATGTTACTTGTTGTGATAAGGTGTTACACCTTTGGACAAACTTATTAAGTAGAATTGTCATGGTTATACTCTTGATGAGGAATTTCGATAAGGGGCTATTTGGTTTTGTTAAATTATTCCTTACTTATTAAAGTTGTTATGTTATTTTACTTTTAGGCTTTTATTAGAAACTTATTCTTGAATAATTTTAAGTTTTTAGAAAAGTTCATGAAAAGACATTGAATGTTAGAGATTATATTGCAAATATCTAAATATGTTGCTATGTAAACTAAGGCAGTCCATAAGTTTGTATATTAAATAAACAAAGTGAAAGCTATATATTGAAAAGGAAGCAATTCATTAGCTAAGATGAAAAAATTCAATTCGCTATTTATAGTTAAATTGTAAAGAATGTTTTTTAAGATTCATTTTTATGTAATTCAAAATTTTTTAAAATTTTTATATTTTGTTCCTAAAAATAGTGATTGAAAAGAAGATTTATATCAGTGAAACTTGAGAATAATATAACAACATTTAGAATAAAATCTGAAACTTTCTGAAGAATTTCACTAGCAAAAAAAAAAAAAAAAAAGAAGGAATTGCAATGGTACTTGCAATGAAAAATCCATCGCAAAATCTCCATTACGAATGCCGTTGCAAAGGGAAGATTAGTTAAACATAGTCAACGTATTAATTTTGCGATGAAAAATTTCACCTTAAAAAAATAAAATAATATGAGAGATTATCCATCACAAGTGTGAAAAATAAATAAAAATATGTAGTTTTGTGATAAAAAATATTCATCCAAATAATTTTTTGAAAAAGCAAATGATATTATTTGAAAACTTCTTTGGGATAGATTAATTCATCACAAACGAAAAAAGAAAACCAAGAAAATTTAAACACCTTTGTGACGGAAAAAATCCATCGAAAAAAGTTGACTTCAAAAATATTGCAATAGAAATATGACATTACAGAACACAAAGAATATTAAAATTATTGAAATAAATTTGCGATAGATAAATCTAATGCAAATATTTAAAAATAGAAAATAACTGAAAGGTACTAAAATTGATTTGCAATGAAGAAAATCTAAAAAAATATTGAAAATTATTGAAATAGATTTGGGATGAAAATACCGAATATTTAAAAAAAAGTATTACAAAATATTGAAATAAATTTTCAATGGAATTATCCATAGCAAATTGTAAAGATTTAAATCCTAATTCTCCCTTACTTTTGTCTCAGCCGCCCACTCTCTTTCTCCCTTAAGGTATGCCATTCTTGTTTTTCTTTCAAATCTTGACTCTCACAAGCAAGCTACTAGCAAGGCACTAGCCTGTATGCCATGACATCCAGGCTTTTAGGAAAAATTACAAATTTAGTCCGCCATCTATTATCTATTTCGATTTTAATTGGGGTTAGCACATTTGATCCTTTGATCATTAAGTTTTAGCACATTTAGTACACTTTTTTAGCAATTTCAGTCCTTCGGCCTGATTAATTTGAAATTGAGCTTGCCAATTGTCTAGTCACCAACAATTAGGCTTTGATTTTGGGCGTTTTATGCCATTAGGGGTATAAACAAGTCGAGTCGAGCTTGAATATAGCAAGCTCATACTTGGCTTATTGAATAGATGAAAGCTTGGGTGAGCCTTATCGAGCTCGACTTGATAAGGCTTGTCACTAGTTAGTATAAAAACTCAATTTGTATAAGTTTGGATAAACTCGGGCTCTATAGGTTTGGATTATTCTGAGTTTAGTTAGGCTCAAAATAAAATCCATAATTATAAACTTTTCAAAAAAAATTATTATTTTCTTAAAAATAACAAACAAA
>JACGDI010005381.1:483426-500303 GCA_014898725.1 Jacaranda copaia
TTTTTTTTTTTTTTTTTGGAGAAATGGGTGTGGGTTTTTTGAATGGGTTGATGCACCCATGTGTGCAAGGGCCAAAACCATTATTCTAGGACTCTTTCACAAAATCAATGCGTTGAGGGCTGAGAATAAGGAATTGAAGAGGTGTATATGGAACTAGAGGAATACTTGAAAAGTAGTATTTTTTGGTATTATTACTATAATTGTGTTTGTTGGGGTTATCTTGGCAACAATTATAATGTAGTGCATAGCTATTATGTTGTTTTCATTTATTTAATTTTTTTTGGTTTTTAGTTTGTTATTTTAATAATTGTGCTATTAATTAGGGAAGTCTGTATTTGTTAGTTAATGTAATAGTTGCAATTTTTCCCAATTTTTTGCTGTATTGTGATACTAATATTTTGGCATATTAGATGTTAATGAAAATTTGTAAGTAATTGCCTCGTCTTTGCAGCCAAATTTTGGAATTCTAATTTGGAATTGTGCTTTTTTTCTTAATTTTTTATACATATATGGAGTTCATAATTTTCTAATGTTAGCAATGATAATGAGGATTATTTTATAACTCTTATCATTTTTTGTTAAGTATTTGTCCATGTAGTTCATATTTTTGTAATGTTACTAATGAAAATGAGGATTATGTTTGCTACAAGTATAATACAAGGAAGATATAAGATTATAAGGTAAGCACAACAACATTCCATTGGTGAATCACAATTATAAGAACAACATGCTCCAAAAATTCAAAAACTGACATCAATCATTATATGCTTACCAACATAATCAATCATGAAAACTGTGTGAATAAACTCTCTTCATTATAAACTGCACTATAAGTTGCATTCCCCATTTCAAAAAAGCTAATTCTTAAAGCATAAACATTTTTTTTACCAACAGCTACAAGCCTCAAAAGTTTTACCAACATAAGCAATTGTCAAACCCTCTTATCCATCAATAACAAGTATCAAACACAATTTTTTTTTTCCTTTCACCAAACACAGTCCAATAGACAAAATATTGAACTTTCACATGGTCATCTATTGCTTGTTTTACCCCTTTCTTTTTCTTCCCATTCAAAGTATCCATAGCTTGGGTGAGGTTGCTGAGATGAACAACTCTTCTTTTTCCTCGTTAAGTTGTGACATTGCTTCCAGATTGTGACAGTTACAACTGCTGGTACATGGATAGTCTAGAAGCCTTTCTTGATTGTTTAAGAGCACTTTGGTTGGTTTTTTTCACAATATAATCAATTTACTTATAGTTGGCTACTTTTGTATATTTACTGAAATATTAAATTACAAAATTTAAGTTTATAATTTTGATTTTATACCTTTGCCTTTCCTTTGCCTCTTGGAGATCTCCTAAGTATAGTAGTCCTTTCACCACCACTTTTAGCCTACAACAAATATTTTGAATGGGAAGTCAAATATCAAAGAAGACAAATATCGAAAACCCATATTCATAAATGTAATATACCTTTGATGCACCCTTGGGAGATCTTCTTGCACCACATCTTTGAATTGAGGAATCAATAGTGCTTTTGTGACAAATATGCCAAAATCATGCATTAAACATTAATGGATAGTAGCTTTATTTTTATACAATGATAAATACAAAAAAAATCAACTATTAATATTACTTTGTCTTGCTCAGTTTGTGTACCTTCTTGCTGCTAACTTGAGGAGCCAACATTCCTTTTAACTTGTGAAATAACATATGACATAAAAAATGAGAAACTAAATTATTGAATAAAAGTATTTTAACTTGATACAACTGAAATATAATAATTAAACTAAATATCAAACCTTTGTTTGGTTGACAGTGGTTTGTGAAGCTTGAGTAGGCAACAACTGTTCTATATCTTGGCCATCAATTGTTAAGTCTATTATCTCTTCATGCAAAGGATTTGTCTTCAATGGACACTTCCTTTGGTTATGAGCAGTTTGTTTGTAGAATTCACATTTTAAGCCCTTAGATCTTTTCTTCAGTGTAGTCGACTGCTCCTCAACTGTGGCCTTCCTCTACCTCTTTTTTTCCCTAGGTTTCTCTTGGCCTTTCCTTTTACCTTTGTTGGCCTCCCTTTTGTCTTTTTGAAATTTAGAGGAAGTGGAGGTATATAAATGGTCTCTCCCCATAAATCTTGACCATTTCTATCCATGATGGCACTCTCATAAACTCTTTTGTTGTATGCAATAGTATAGCAATTAGAGACATATAATTTGGGATCCTACCTTTGATTACATATTGCATAACTAGCATCAAAACAATGAATCCTTGTTAAGTCCCACTTTTTGCAATTGTAGCTCCATGTCTCCAAATCTACATAATATTGCCCTCTATATATGTGTGTGATTTGGTAGGTTTTATCATAAGATTTTCTAGGGATGCAATCTCCTATTTTCTTGACATTTTCATTCAAGATTTCCATGATTCTAGGACATAGATCATCTCTCCAATCTTTGGCCTTATCTTTACTTTTTTGCAACCTATTCATCATCTACTCTCTTATCCACTAAAGCATTGTCAAAATGTTCTTCTCTCTAACATTAAGAATGGCACTATTAAAGGATTCACAAAAATTATTTAGCAGCATATTACATTTAGAGAATAGAGTAAAGTGTGATTTACTCCATTGTGAAAGTGGTTTATCACTAAACTACTCTAATGCTGCTAGATCTAGGCCAGCTATTGCTTGTATTTGCAGCTTAAACTGGCTAACAGTTCTGCTATTGGCTGCTTTCCACATAACATCCTTCAAATCCAACCTCTTAGACCCATCATTCATAAAGTTCTTCCTTATGTGCCTAACACAAAACTTATGTTCTAACCCTAGAAAAACCTTATAAAAGGCTTGAATTAACCTCTTCTGCTTATCAGATATAGAGGTAAATTCACATAGCTTATTTGTTTGAAGATCTTATTTCAATATAGTTAAAAACCAACCCCAAGTGTCTGTTGCTTCCCTATTCACCACCGCATATGCCATAAGAAATGGTTTATTGTTGGGGTTAATCCCAATAGTAGTTAGAAGGACTCCTTTGTGAGGGCTAGTTAAATGAGAACCATCTACACCTAAAATGGGGTTAACATCTAGCTAAGAACCTAGATTTCAAGGCCCTAGAGTAACAATAAAAGTGGGTAAAGGTGTTTTCCCCACTATTATAATCTATTCCTAAAATGATAGTTGGCCTTGGGTTTTTCTTCTCAATTCAATTGCATGATCCTAAAGTTTGGCATATAGAACCTTAGGATCACCCTCAATCATCTAAAGTGCCTTTTTCTTTACTCTATAAGCTTGATGAAAAGACACTCTTTCCCTTACATGCATTTCCAACTTCTGCCTAATCCCTTCAGTCTTTTTTTTTAGTTCAATTTTCAGTACAAACCTCTCAGCAAGGTAACTGGATGTGGCATTAGAAACATCATATGTAGGCTGGCATGTATGTAGGATTATATGTGTTAACTTGAAATATTGACTCATTCTGCACTTTATATGTATGTATTTTCCACTCACAGCCTTCTGAATCACATTTTGCGTGCACTCTTTCTTTGTCACTCTTTTTTACTTTGATATTTCTCATGCTTTGGATGGCTTTAGCATGAGAAGCCTTCTTAAAATTAGTTTTGTTCCTAAATTTCATGCCTAACTTAAATTTAGAAGTATGTTTTTGGTTATAATTGAAGGAAGGTGCATAAAGATTTTGCATTTCAGCATCTGAGTCTATCTTATTATCTAAATGCAAATTATTGTCTCCCATAATCCTTTCTTCACTCTCACTATCACTTATATTTTTATCCTTTTCTCTACCTTTCTCATTGACATGGGGTTTCTCAATCCCAAGCCATTGCTCATTAGGGATTAACAAATGAATCATACAACACAACATCATCTTGCCTTTTACTCTTCTCCTCATAAACATATAAAGGGTTAATATTATTAAATTGTGTTTTGGATTGTATTTGGGATTGAGATTAGGTTTGGGTTTTATTTTGGGCTACAGACTGTAATTAGGGCTATCTTTAGGTTTTAAATTGTGTTTGGAGTTGTGTTTGTGTTTGGGACTGAGTTTGGGCTTTAGAATGTGTTTGGGGCTGTGTTAGGGCTTTAGACTGCCTTTGGGATTATGTTTAGGCTTTAGACTTTATTTGGGACTATTTTGGGTTTGAATCTAGAATTGGGCTTATCTTTAGGTTAGGATTTGGGTTTAGGACTAGGCTTGCATTTGGGTTTGGGATTAGGCTTGTGTTTGGGTTTGGGATTGGGATTGGACTTGTGCTTGAGATTGGGTTTGAGATATGATTTTAGTTTGGTTTGAGATCAGTTCTAGAACCTCAACTGTTGAGGCTCAAAGATTAGTTCTCTAAGTACCAGTTCATCATACGACATATCAAAGGAAATACTAATCTCATCCCTGACCTACTCTCTAGACCAAAATTTTTTTGTCTTGTCTCCACACAAAGACCATTCTTATTATCCTAATGGCCGTATCCTCATCTACAAAAACTTTTCTAGCTATTCCTATCTCCGGTGAAGCATTCCAAACTCTTAATGGAATTAAAGATTTTGCAAGGAATAATCTTTCTTTTATCTTGCAAAGTTTTTAATTGCTATTAATTATAATCCTGATAAAGCCTATTTTTATCCAAATTATCCACTCCTGTGTTTTCCCACATTCTCCTCCATCATTCTTTTGCTAGAAGATCGATTATGGTACTTATGTTGTGTGGCAGTTCTATATTATTTTGCAGCTTAGATGTCTCCTCACAAAATGGTCTAATTCTTACATGATCAACAAACAAACTATCCTTGCTATGGGTATTTCTGTTGTGGTTTGATTCCATAGAAAATTACTTATAATTATTTTACAAAGCCATCCAGGAAAAAGTAGGATTTAGAACACAAGTCATCATTATATT
This sequence comes from Jacaranda copaia, assembly GCA_014898725.1. NCBI lineage: Eukaryota > Viridiplantae > Streptophyta > Magnoliopsida > Lamiales > Bignoniaceae > Jacaranda > Jacaranda copaia. Next base: position 488,341 of record JACGDI010005381.1, read on the forward strand.
CCATAGACCATATTACATGAAACAAGCTGCAGAACCATAGCTATCATCCTATTACTCCCTATGGAAAACTATTTTAAGATCACTTGATCACAATCATGAAGAGAGAAAAGTGTTGTACTAGCATCAATGTTATATGAATAAGGTGCCAACACATCTTCCTAAACTATAGCTCATCAACACTTCATGTGACATTAATCCTTTTCAAGATGATAAGTTTGGATGGATACTAGAACCAAATCTAGAACTAGCTTGAGATATTAGAATCAACTAGGAATGTTTTGGACTCTATTGGATAATCCCATGGTCCTCGGATTACCATAATTATCACAATTCCCGAAGATGATCTTGAAGAGCATGATAACAAGCCCAGTAATATAGATAATACCAGCAGCACATGCATAGCCATAAGGTGACATGTGTCCACTTGTTTTTGACATGTGTCCTTAAGATGTAATAAAGCTAAGTAGCTGCATGACACATGTCCTAATGTTGTAGACTAGCCAGCCTGCCATGTGTCTTTGTACTTAGCTAAGCATTTTGTGTCATGATATGTGTCCACCTACTATATTTAGTACAATGATACGTGTCTAGTTGAGTTGTGTGTTATAATTGTAGGTAGATGATAAGTGTCCCTTAGGAAGGATAGCTATCTTGGACTCTCATAGGACTATCAATTCTACTGTAAAGTCTTTTGAGTCCTATGTTTATAAATAAGGAATTGTACTCTACTAGGTGATCAAGCTGAGTTCAAATAAAACCTCCCATTCTTATTCATATTCATGGCCTTCTAAATCACTTCAAGGTTCCTCCATAGTCTTATTGAAGCTTTGGCATACACACTTTTGGATCTTCTGCTAGTCTCTTTATCTTGTGTCTATAGTATGCTTTGCATTTGCCTCCATGTGACAATCCTGTGTATCAAAAATAGACTGAAGAAAGAAATAGATTTGATCTTTGTGCTATGATTCTCTCAGTAGATGAATTTTAGCAAGTCCTTTACTAACTAGAAGAGAATCCAACAACGTCTACCTGATAGCCCAACTCCATATTTAATCACAAGAACTTCCATTCTGTTTATGTTTAATGTTATTTATGTCTTCCCCTCAATCTATCAGTTTAAGGGATCACCAAAATCTTCTATAAGCAAAGAGATCTTAGGACTTGGGATCGAGATCTTATGACATATGAGCAAGATTTTTAATTTAGAGATCTCAAAGGACTTAAGATCAAAATATTACAAGATCTAAGCATAATCAACTTAAAGAGACCCCCAAGGGCTTGGGATTGAGATCTTATGTGATTTAAGCAAGATCTTTTAACTTAAAGAGATGCCCCAAGGCTTGGGATCGAGATCTTACAAGATTTGAGCAAGATCTTTAACTTAAAGAGACCCTGAAGGGCTTGGGATCGAGATCTTACAAGATCTAAGAAAGATCTTTAACTCAAAGAGATCCCAAAGAACTTGGGATCGAGATCTTACAAGATCTTTAACGTAAGAGGTCTCAAAGGACTTGGGGTCGAGATCTTATAGGACCTGAGCAGAATCTTTGATTTGGAAATCTTACAAGATCTAAGCAAGATCTTTAGCCCAAAAAGATTCAAAGATCTGAGCAAGATCTTTGACTCGAATCTTACAAGATTTGAACAAGATCTTTGACTCGAATCTTATAAGATTTGAGTAATATCATTTTTAGCTGAAAGAGACCTCACGAGATTTGAGATCAAGATCTCTAGAGACCTAAAGTAAAATCTCAACTTAAAGATATCCCAGTGGGATCTAAATAAGATCTCATTTAAAGAAGACATCAAAAGCTAAAAAAGAAAATTACATGACAGTCGTGAAACTGTAAAGGAACCCACATAATTCATTAATTCAAATCTTGATTACATTAGCGTCACAATTTAAGCACATAATACAAGAATGAAACTTCCTAATGATCTAGAACATAGATTACAGAAATCGACCTATAAGCCCTAGCAAAAAATGAAAAAAGAAAGTTTGTGAACTCAAATCTCACAGTGCTAAACCCCCAGCTTCAGCAGTAGTGCCAGTCCCTGCACGGTCTTTAGGATCTTTAGCCATTGTAGCAGGAGTCTCCGTAGGGATCTTACCCTCTTCTTGTGCATTCTAAGGGACCTCAATCTCACCCTTAAGTGCTAGAAAAGTGAACTTTTCTTTAGGTTCATCCTCAATAAGGTCTATAGTTGGGTAATCCTTTAGATCAGTATCCTTGGTGGGATCTAGTTGTTCCAGATCAAAAACTACAATGATCCTACCTAGTTTCTTTAGTTGGGCTTGACACCTTAGAAAGCCCATTAAAGCACACTCAACTACTTTCTCCTTAACCAAGGACTCGAAGGTGCCACTTTTTGAAAGCTCGGGCTCATTCTAACCTTGTGTTTTGGATAAACGCCTAGATCTCAGAGGAGCTCTCAAAAACCTCTCAACTATTGGAGTAGCCTTGTTCATATGATGTTTTCTTTTTAGAGGCCAAGGACTTCTTCATTTTGGCTAACTTCTACTCTTCTGATCATGATCCGTAAGCTCCTCCTTATGTGAAGTGAGCTCATTGTCGATTGATTCCTGGTCGATTTTAGGTTGGCTTCAAGCTCAGCCTTAGCCTTTTTGAACTCCATGACCTCCCTATCATTGGTCATGAAACAACTCTTCTAGTAAACATATTGTTGTATGAGCTGGTGCATATAAGTGATCCCTTGTAGAATATAAAAATTTAGCAAAGCAAGCAATATTGTAAGAGCCTAAATAGATATAAAAATCAACAAACTTACTTGTATCATAGTGTGGGCACCATTCTCTTCTAGCTAGGCAAAGTTAGTTAGGGCAAGTAAAGCTTGATCCTAGGTCATCAAACATCCCTTGTAGAGCTTGAAAGAGGTCTCTTTATATTATGATTGAAGTATAGAGCTTTGGTCTATAATTTTCCAATTTGAGATCAGAGATGGACATGAAGAATCGCTAAAAAACTTCTAAATTGATAGTTTTTTAGCTTTTATGTGCGTCGGCCAAGATGACCTTATGGCATGCATAGACATCGAGGTTGCATGGGGAAACAAGGATAGGATTAGGCTCTCTTATCTAAATGGCTCTCACTGGAGCCTTTATCCTTTGATGTTTTCTCTAAAGGGCTTTGGTTGGAATGGCTGGGCAAGGGGTGCTTGTGGATCTTGCTATTGGAGCTATGTTTACATTTTTACCCCTTGTCCCTGGAGTGTCCTCAACTATGAGAATTAGCTTGGATAGCAAAAATGAAACCTTAACCTCGGGAACTTAGGCTAGGGTGAGGGACAACGGTTGCTTTACCTCCTTCAACTACACTTGCAGTCTTGAGGGCTGGCTCAAGGTTGAGATACGAGGTGAAGAAGATAGAGCTGGCATGAGCTTAGAAGATTAGGCCTTAGCTATTAAGGCCTCATTTTGACCTTTCATCTTGTTGATGATGTGCAGATTCTTACTTAACATGATTGAAGCAAAATAAAAGGGGTTAGATCCTAAGCAGGAAAAGATAAAAAAAATAATAAATAATAAAGCGGTAAATAGTAGAAAGAACTATCATTAAAAGTTCTATGAACTCGGACATTAGCTGGTGGGAGGCCAACATCTTGAGGAGCTTTTCCTTTAAGAGTTTGCCAACTTTATATAGATGATCAGTTAGGGTATCTATGAAGTCCTCCCCTTAAGTGACCTTGTCAGGCAGAAAGGGTTTAGGTTTATTGTGCTTCCAATTAGACTTGAACCACCACGGGCAATTGGTAGGAGCTTGAATGAAAAGGAACCACTCTTTCCATTGACTTAAGAAAGTTAGGACTTTATCTAGAAATTTGCTCATAGGTCTTGCGGTGAGATAATTGAACTTGTGCTCCTCGATCTAAGCCAAGGTCGTTATTGGGTAAAGGGACCTAAAATGAGCAAAGAAAGGCTCTACCCCGATATTAATCATTATGATTAAAAAAATAAGGGATGTGCCTTATTGCACTGGGAATTAATTAGGCTGGGAAGATATCTAATCCCAATAGAATATTCTTAATGGGATCAGGAATTAGGAACCTCATACCCCCTTTCAGCATGCCTATATGTAAAGTGGCACAACTTTCTGGGGAGAGATGCATCTGATTTGAATTATTCAAAAGAATTATTTCATAATCGGGAGGAATGAAGTAGTTAGACCTAGTTTCAAAAACTTCTAGAGATCTAAGTTTAGGGACTATGACTAACCACAGAGACGTGGCAAGGATATATTCTTCAGTTTTAAGATCTTGAGCTAACTTTTTCGTTGTTGCGGAGGAAGTGTTAGGCGTGGGTAAACCCACTTTAGGATTGAGATCTTGCAGATCGAATGGAGATCGGATTGAGATGGAACCCGAAGGATAAAGGAGTTGAAGGGAAGTCATATCCTCTGAGTTCGAGAAGGGAGAGACGCTTTCAACTTGACTTCAACTAACTAAGGCTAGGAGTTTTATCAGAAGAAGAACTCGAGTTTGAGCTCATTTTAGTTAAGTGAATTGACCTAAAAGATCGAGATCTAAACATAAGGCTATAAGACTTAAGATTGAGATTTGGTAGGGTGTGCTAAAGTAAAAAGAGGGGAAGAAATGAAATGAAGTTGTGGGGATGCACAAGGGTGTTTACAGATGATAGGATGTAATGGTTTGTTTACCAAGGAGGCATTAGTTGTCCAAATTGAGAGCACTGAATTGGATGGTTGAGGGGATTTAACATCTTCTTTCAATAGTGTATAGGTTCATTCCCTATAGTAGATAAAAAACCAATAAATTTTGAGAGTGGGGAAGTTAATGATGATGATAATTGATGAGAATAACCTAAATGATCGTTTTGTCCCTAGATTTTAGCAAACATTCCCTAATAGGATAAAGATCCGCATCTTGTTATTTAGGTCGGGTCAAGACTTGATAGAACCTGAATCGACTCGGGTCATGACCTGAATTATGAACCATCGATCAATTACAAATATGATGAACATCAATTTGCCACCTTGATTTGTACAAACAAGGACAATTCACCACCTATAAAATGTGAAAATTACATAGTATCATGTCATGTCATCTTTACTTAAGTTCTTAACCTCACTTTTGAGCTTTTATGTGATCACTTCAGCAACACACTAACTTAGGCATCAGAGGGCCTTAGCTGAGCAAGTCTCAGCTAGCCTAATGTGTGCTCTTGTGGTCAGATTGAAGATCCAAATTACTAGTGTGGAGTGTGATTTGGGTTGAGGTGGAGATTAAGAGTAAGATCAATTTGGGAATTGAGTTTGATATCTATACCCATGATCCTGAATTGCATCAACATGTCGTATTTTTTATGTGTGTATTTAATTATCGATCATAATTTTGCTAGATTTTAATTAGGGTAATATTCTAGTGTCGTTGTTTTTTTTTCTATTTTATTTTCCTCTTCTTTGAAGGGGGCCAGCCATTGCATTGGTGTCTTCTGTTGAACACTTTTTGTCAACGTTTTTAAAATCAGACCGGACAAAGAACCAACAACATAACTAGTTACTTGTTTTACTGGTTTGACTAGTTCAACCACCAATTCAAATGGTATGACATCATAATGATGTAATAATTATATTTAATTATATATATATAATATTTTAATACTAATAAAAATAAAACTTTCAATAGTATAGAAAAAATATTATTTGAAAAAATTTCAATTTTTACACATTTTTAAATATGTTCTTTAAAGAAAAAAATACTACTTCACAATTAATCAACTATAAATAAACAAAAAAATAATACTTAATGTTAATTTAAGTAATAAATGTTTCACAATTCAAAACCAAGTAAAAACAAATTTTTATAGACTAAATATTTAACACAACTTAAGAGAGAATAAATAAAATAAAATAACCAAATTAAAATGATCATCCACATATAACAACTACTTTATTAAATTTCAAATAAATAAATTCATGTTTCAAAAAACTATATGTCCAAAATTTTTAGTTATCATTTTCAACTCATAACTCTTTTTCCTTTTTTTACATTTTCATTGTTTTAAAAAATTTTCATTGTTTTAAAAAAGTAAGTGAACCGGCGAACCACCACTGGTTCAAGTGGTTTTTGATCAATTTTGACCGATTTAAAAAGCCACCGATTTTTAAATTTCAACTGAATTGAATTGGCCACCGATTACTTATCCGATCAATTAGTTCGATCTAGTTTTCAAAATATTGTTTTTTATTCAAAGTTACACATGCTTTATTACTTTCCTTTTTGTTGAGTTGATTGTGGGTCTATTCATGTCTGTAGTATGTACGCTGTAGATGTTCATTGTATTATTTCTAGTTTTCAAAATATTGCTTTTTATTCAAAGTTACACATGCTTTACTTTCCTTTTTGTTGAGTTGATTGCGGGTCTATTCATGTCTGAAGTATGTACGCTGTAGATGTTCATTGTATTATTTATAGTCAGCTGGCTTTCTTTATTTGACGTAATGTTATTTTGATGTGTATTGGAAATGTCCACTTTGAATTCTTTATTTTATTTCATATTTTATTATTATTTTAATATAATATATATATATATATATCAAATATATTTGGTTCTCGATCAATTCTTTTTAAAAAAAAATATTTAATATACGTGTCGTGCATCATATAATTGAATTAAAGATAAAATATATATTAAAATAAAAGAGCTAAACCGGAAAATGCCAATATATACAGTCAAGCAGCCCATGTTGTCTGATTTCTTTTGAATAATATAATATGGTTAGAAAATTTGTCGGCAAAATGCCCAAAAGTCATTATTAGTATTATTTTTTCTAGCATGTTCAGAATTGAAAGAAAAGAAAAAATTTCTTCTTCAAATTTGGAATAAAATATTATTCTTCTTACTTCTACACCGAACCATTTGGCTCATTATCAAACACACATAAATCACAATTAACAACCAATCTCACCTTCTGTGTCCTCCGTCTTGTTTTTCCTACTCTTGCAGCCTTTGACTAAAACTTTCACGCCACCTGCTATACTATTTTTCGAGCTGGTGCCTGGGTTGCCGCCCATCCGCTGGCCGACGTTTGAGCGCCGCCAGCTTCCTTTTTAATTTTTAATTTTTTTTATTCTAACTTTATTTTTATTATAATATTACAGATTTGAATATTTCGAAATATTGGAAATTTACATAAATCTTTATATTAAGTAAGTTTTTTTTTTTTTATTATTATTGAGTAAGTTTATTTTTTTTAATATTACTTTGTCAGCTTATATGTTTCCTTAGGGTTTGATTTATATATGGAAAAAAATGAATTGTTTCGCATTTGTGATATGAATTTTATGGTAGGACTGTACTGCTAGTTTGACCTACTAAGAAATGATTAGGTCATTTATTTAGTCTAATTGTAAGAAGTGCAAAAAATAAATGATTTGTAATTTTTGAATTGATTGTATAAATTTTTTTTATTTTTTTCAATTCAAATTCATAATATATATGGTTAATTCACTAAATGTAATCATAAGATTTCTGTTTTTGTTAAAGAAAATATTTTTAAATTTATATGAATTCTTCAAAACTTTATTATATTTTGAGGTAAATTTATTTACTTCATTTGAGTTAGTGTTATTTGGATATTGTAATAAATTTATATAGTTTTAAAGATGTTATTTATTTGATTTGTATCGAGAATGTGTATGATTATCTTTATTTGAGTAAAGATAAAAAGATTGTTTCTTATATTTACTTTCAGAAAAATGGGCTTTGGCGGCAATAATGAAAACCTCCAAATAATTAGATATTGTTTATAGTTATGACATTAAAAAAATGCCTCAATTTTTTATTGTGTAGTGATTGATGTTCATATGTTAGAAATTTTGATAAGTATGGAGCATTGATAACTTGATTTGACATTATAAATTTATATAGGACAATATATAAATGTTGGTGTAGTTATGATTGGTTTATGAATTTAATTATATGATGGTATATATTTTTTTGTTTGGATATTGATTTTGATATTTACAGATTTCATTTTTGGTATTTTTAAAATTTAAATATATTTTTTTTAAAAAAAAATTGGAAATTTTGTGATGGGAGAATGCACTATAAAGTATTTAGAAAATATTTAAATACAAAATTTTTGACAGAGAATTCGGTCGCAAATCAATACTTTGTCAACCCACATGTTACATTTGCAACAGATTTGCATCAGAGAAAACAGTTGCAAAATTTGCGATCCCTTTTTCTGTTGCAAATTTCAATGACAGAGTCGGTCTGCAAATCCATTGCAAATAACCTACTAGTCAAAAATTGCGACTAAGGCATCCATCACAAAATGAGGTCAGTGATGAATTTTAGTTAAAACCCATTACAAATTGTATTATTAAAAGCGGTTTTTCTTGTAAGGGAACTTTTGTTAGGTTTCGGAGAATACAAATAATCTGATTTTTTCAATAACCTTGCCCGATACATAAGTACAAACCAAATTTGTAACAAGTAATCAAGACACATTAAGAATCCAACATAGTTACATGACAAGCCATCGTTGATGCTAATTATTATTATTGCAGCAGTGGCCTGAAATCGCAACCTAAAACAGGTATAGATTTCAACATCTAATTGCTTCAAGTACCAGATTACCCAAGGAGTTCACCAAGGGACCAGGGCACTTTTTGAGCAACTCCAACCTAGATAGATTTGAGGAATGCCTCACAACATTGAGGCCAAATGCAGCAAGCTCCCCAGTAGATAATCTTGCTGACAAGAATCCATGCCAATAGTAAGAATCAATTTCAAAGAAAGCCTCAAGAAACCTCCTTTGCCCATTCAAATCAAGCTTCAATAAAATCTCCATTCCCAAACAATAAAATTCCCTCATACATCTCCTCTCCAAAGGCCACAGCCCATCCCAGGCTCGTCGACAGAGAGGCATCCCTCTAATCAATCTTCCTGAACCGAGACACTCTGTAATCGCCTCTGCAACAACAGGGGCCATGGCCATTGCCTGAGCCACCATGGTGGCTGAAGATGGGTGCACGAGCCCTGAATTCCCTCCAAATCCCATCACCCTCTGAGGGATCCTTGGAAGTGGGCCTCCCATTGGGACTGCTCCATCTTCATACTCAATTATAGTCCTCACTCGGATACCTAAGTGCCTCACTCTCGCCTCCAGTCTTTTCTTGAGCTCCATAATTGACGTAAGAGGCCGGACAACAAGAATAGCCTCTTCAAGTAATAGCAGATTTGAGTCCATAGGCATCCCATAGAAGAAAGATGGAAGCCTAACATTGCTTGAATGTAAATTTGGGTTGTTTTCTAGATGGGAATCCCTCATATCCATCAGAACCATTTTATCCAAATCAAAGGGATGATGATCAACTTCTGCCAAAATACCACAAACCACTTGGTACCCTTGAGTTCTTGGTCTGTCAAACTCGACAAAGCTGGTTGAATAGCCACCTGCATCAACAACCAAGCTTGCTTTCAGCTTTGTCCCATCATCACAAACAATATAGGACTCAAACTCCTCATGCTCCACTTTCACTGCCTTGGCCTTCTGAAACTTCACATTATTTGCCACACAATTAGACAAGAATTTCAACTTCAGCTTCTTCCTGTCGATTTTGCCATAGGCACGGTTCAAGTGCATAGTTCTATGCTCATCGACATAAACAGATGTCTTGAGCCATATTTTCTCAAAACAATCATCAAGTCCCGAGCCTTCAAATTCATCAATCCAAACACCATATGTCTTCGTCCACCTAGAAAGAGGAAAAGGATCAATAACACATACCTTTATTCCATTTTTGGACACTTGCTCAGCGAGCCTGAGGCCTGCTGGACCGGCACCAATGATGATCACATCAAATCTGGGAGGTTGGGTAGCTGGATTGAACCATGGGACATCAATTTCTAATGGCTTTGGCGTTAATATGGCCTTCATGTCAAGAAAGCTGGCGCTTTGGCTGCATTGAGCTCTTTGATGATGATAATATTTTCTTGGAGGGATTTTAGTAGGTGGATGCAGAAAAGGAGTTAGTTTGAGTAGTGAATTTGGGCTTGAAGAAGTGGAAAATAGATAGGGTGGAGATGGCTTGATCACTAGAATCTCCATGAGACAAACTGAGAATTCATTGGCTATAGCATTTGTATTTGACAAGAGTTCCGAAAAATGTTCCCGTTATCGAAGATTGATTACTTTGAGCTCTACCTGATCAATTGGGTTCTAAACTTTGAATGCACAAGAAGGATTGGAGTCGTTGAGTTTGCCCAACAAAAACTTTAAACACTAACTCAGAATTCGGAGTAAAGAAAAAATAAATACTGGGAAATGATTTAAGAAAAATAATTATGATTGGTTAAACATAGGGATATGGAATATTTATATGTAGATACCTAACATAAATAATGGAATATTTATATGTAGATACCTAACATAAATAATCTAACTTAGGCCTTTGAAATGGGTTTAATGCAGTGGATGTGTGTCGGTCCAATTACAAATCAGGATGGATAGAATCAACTCAATAATATGGAAAGATGGGAAAAATTGCAATTTTAATTCCACAACTATTGTCTGTCTCAATTTCACTCCTTTTTGATATGAGGTTAGCATATTTGATCTTTTTTGCACTAAATTTTAGCAAATTTAGTCCTCTTTTTGGCAAATTTGGTCCATCAGAGTGAAAATTTTCAATTGGACCTAATTTTTTGGGATTTTTTGACATTTGTCATTTAGCTCCACATTACCATCCATGTCATCTGCCATGTAAGCCAAATGGATGAAACCAAAATAAAAAAGGCTGAGGAAAAAATTAAAAAAAATTAAAAAATATTATTGTTAAGATATGTATAGACATATACAAAAAAATAATATATATAATAATATATATTTATAATATACATATATATATATACAAGGGCATTCCACTCACCCACCCACTCCCTCTATGACTCGTTGTCAGATCTAGCGGCTGCCATGGTAGCAGCGGTGGCCATTCTTGCGGGCGAGTGGGCAAGGGGGAGGGAGGCGAAAGGAATATGTGTAGGAAAGGGTGGTGGGGAGATATGGCAGCATCTGCTGCTCACGTGCAGCATGAGCAGTGGCTACCCATGGTTGCGGGGCGGCGGGGGCACAGGGGATAAGGAAGATGATAACATTAAATATATTAATGTTATTAAATTTAATTATTTTAATAAATTATTTAAATTATTTTTAAATACTATTTATCATTTAATATTATTAAATATGCAATATTATTTTAATACTTTGTTTGAAATTATTTATCTATTTTATTGTTAATTAATAAATAATGCACTTAAATTTATTTAAATTATTTTAGAGATATTTATTATTTTAAAATTATTAAATATATAATTCAATTAATAAATATATTTGATATGGGATAGCCTAACAGGCCCAATAGGCTCTTTTACAAATCAGACAGCTCACGAGGCCCAACGTGAAATGGTATAATCCAGTAGGCCTAACAGGCCCAAGATCAGAGGATTCAACCCACTAAGCCATGAGGCAAGTCACTTTGGTCGACCAGTATCGACCCCGTATAAGAAGCCCAGTGGTCGACCCGTATCGACCTGAGGGCCTCTTCCAAAGTCTTGTGATGATAGCCTAGTGGCGAAGTCAGACTAGTCGACTAGTATTGACCTCGTATGGTAAGCTGCGCGGTTGACCCGTATTGACCTGCAGGCCACTTCCGAACTCATCATCTAAGTTTGGTCGACATGAATCGACCCCCGATTGCAGATGGGACAAGTTGAACCTTTAAGCAATGATTACGCATGGTGGCAGATGTGACTACTGCATATGGATGTAACCGCTCCCACCAACCCTGCCAACAACTCTGGCAAAGGCGCGCTCTCACTGATGGTACTACCCAGAAAAATAGGAGATATCGCCACGTGGCCTAGCCCCGAGATCTGGGCAGAAATAACTATCCTACCCCGATTATGAGGAAAGCCC
>JACGDI010005381.1:501512-526209 GCA_014898725.1 Jacaranda copaia
TTAATACTTAAAATTCATAAAACAACACTAGAGGACCTTAGAGAGGTTTACAAACTGATAAACCTAAACAGACAAATTTACACGAACGCCCTAAATGCAAATCCAGATAGCAAAACATGAGCCAAAACAAAAACTGAATCCAGTCCAAGCAAACTCAGTCTAAGCCCGCTCGCCTCTGATCCTCCTTGCCAGCTGAATGTCCTTCGGCATAATCGTTTAACATTGCAAATCCAGCTAGAGAGAGAATGTTTTAGTTTAACATTGCAAATAATAGGGGGATGGATAACCGCCCGATGGAATCTTTTAAGTTGACTTTCGTTTTTCCGAAATTACAAAACATAGGAGACGTGCAGGGGCATACACTTACCCGTTACCAGTTATTGAATTGCGGACAACTTATTCAAACTAGATCAGGTGGCAGAAGATCATCCCGGGGCATGGGGAATTTCTAACCCACACCATCTAATAATTTTGTTCCACATAAAAATCAATATTTTAAATAAGAAATGGCCAAATCTTAATTCTCAATCAAACCATGGTTAGACCGTTCTTCTTCTTAGCTAAACTATCAACACTCCTTTAGAAAGAGAGAAATTTTAGAAAATTCCAATTTCAAGAAAGAAAGAATAAAAAAAAAAACTTACTAGTTGTCTCTTAAAATAAAAATCCATTGCCTTCTCCATGAAACATTAAAAATTGTAAAAAATAGAGAAGATTTCTTATTGTATTTATAGTTGCAATAGTCAACAACTGAAGAACGCGGTGGTTATATGCAAAAAGCTCATTCAATTTGTGATTTCATACCATCACAACTACCAATAAGGGCACCTGAATTGTGTTTATTTATCAATAGGAAGAAAAAGATTTATTTATTTTATTTATTTGAGATAATTTTTGAGTAGAACAAGTTTTCTTACTTTAGACACACTATTGTTAATCTAGAGTAGAAAAAATATTGTCAACTATTGTCCTCGATCATGCAATAGAAGTGTCAGCGACTTTTATATTTTAAAACTCATCACTTCTTCAAAGTACTAAACCAAACAAAAATCCATCTCATTTAATTTCTTGTTTGGTAAATTACAAAGTTCTGGTCAACAACTTTAACATTAAATTTTAAATGTCAATAATTCTCTTTGATAATTTTATTTTGTTTTAAGTGAATCTAAATTTAATTTCTCCCCCCCTTTCATCTATTTTAATCAAATTAAATTCTAATTATCTTATGCCCGTATACTTTGAGTGGTAGTGTGAGAAGTGATCAATGAGATATATGATGAAATGAGAGATGAGATTAAATAAAAAAAATATTATATATATATATATACTTTATAAAATTATTTCAAATGATAAATTAGTCACTAATAGCTACACATATGTACTTTGATGGACTATCATATCTATAATGCATATTTTATCAATAGACCTATTGTTCCTAAAAACTCAAAAATATTACATTGTCAGTGTTAAATAATCCATTATGAGTCATTAATAAGTCTAAGTTTTTTTATAATTAATAAAATTTTTACATTAATAATTTCAATAAAACAAAATTTTCGGTTTATTCAAGTACAGGTAATTTGTCTACGGACTTAAATAGTTTAATTAAATTTTATTTTACCTCAATCTCCACGACATAGTTAATGTTATTTATATTAAATTTAAGTAAACTAATTTGATTTTTCTATTTTTTTCAAAAATTAATAATTTAAATAAAATAAGATATAGAGTTTATTCAATTAAATGCCATTTATCCAGATAAACTTAAATAGTGTAATTAAATTTTATTTTATCTCAAACTCCAGGTCGACATAGTTAATTTTACTTTTATTATATTTAAGTAAACTAATTTTAATTTGTATTTTATCAACTAAATTAATAGTTTACGTAAAAAAAATTATATTTATTCAAGTAAATGCTATTTTTCCATGATTTTAAATAATTTAATTGAATTTGATTTATCTCAAACTTCACGACATGGTTGATTTAAGGATATATTGGACATTCTATTATATTATTAAGCCAAGGTGGAACGAGACATTCTAAGAACAGCAATTTTAATATCGGCCGGCACAATAATATTGGGCTTCTGTCAAATATATGCATGGCATCAAATTATATAAAATAATATATCCAACGTAGTATCTCAAAATAAAAATGAGCCTATAAAATGGATAGTGGACAAGTATTTTTGTTATGCGTGTTGACTTTGTTGGATCTCTCATTCTAAATTAGTTATTATATTTATAATAACACGTTATTAGAGTGCTGGCATATCCGATATCGAGTGAGCTTGAGCCTTTGAGTTGAAAATGGAAAGTTTTCTGATACACATTCATAATGGAGCTGAACAGTGTTGGTGTTATTGTATACAAGCTGGCACGCCAGCTTGCATTGCGTCGAATCATTGCTTGTTAAACCTGCTAACTAACCACGTAATGATAAAATTACGAAAGGTTCTAGTAACCCTAATACAATTTAAATAATATATTCTCTTGTCTTCAATTTACCTTTCATATATACGGATGTTTGAAATAATGACCTAGGTTTTTAACTTGATTGTTCACTTTGGATGGATGGATGTAACATAAAGGCCCTTTTTACATTCATTTTGGACTTCTAAAAAAACTACCGTAGTAGGGTTTCGTGTGGTGTCCTTAAGAAAGGAAAGATAGATAAATTATATTTCTAACTCATTAGTTGACTTTTCAAGAATAGTTCTACTCTAGAGAATATGTCTAAAATGTCTAAAATACCCCCAACGAGGAAGTTAAGAATGCCAAAATACTAAAGGATCCACGTCTTTAATTAATTTTGGGATAAGTTGCAAAAATAGGACTGTAAATAATGTCATTTTGTAAAAGAGGACTGTAATTAAGACCACGGCAAAGCTCGGACCATAACTACAAAAAAAATAACAAAAAAGGACAATGCTTGATGGAAAGTATAACCAGGTCACTAGAAAGCACATTCAGTGCCGGAATATGCTTATGTGGCGCTTGATTGACAATGCTTCATGCCCTGCCATGTGTCATGTGTATTTCAATTGCAAAACTAGGATCATATAAGTAAGAAATTTTGCAAAAGAGGATCAAAACTAAGGATCAGCAAAAAAAAAAAAAAACCAAACTTAAGGAGTAGCAAGAAAATAACACATGAAATTGAAATAAGGAGCAATACTATCAAGTGTCACTTGGTGCAAACTCGTCATTTACTTGATTTTGTATCGTTATTCATTTTTGGTTGA
Source organism: Jacaranda copaia (assembly GCA_014898725.1). Classification (NCBI taxonomy): domain Eukaryota; kingdom Viridiplantae; phylum Streptophyta; class Magnoliopsida; order Lamiales; family Bignoniaceae; genus Jacaranda; species Jacaranda copaia. Next base: position 504,760 of record JACGDI010005381.1, read on the forward strand.
ACCGATTGAAATTTGTAGCATTCCAACATCATAAATTTCATTTAATTTTCGTATTAATAGTCATCTCGGATGAATTGGGTGAATTTTGTAGCATTCCAATGTCATCAATTTTTGTCCCATTTTTTGCTCCTTAGTATTTTAGTGTTATGTGGTTATCTTTTTTGCTGCTTCTTAATGTTCTACTTCTTATGATTGATTATCTTTTTTATGCTCCTTAATTTTGGTCCTCTTTCGTAGAATGGCCTTATGATCCTATTTTGCAATTTTTTTATTAAAATACATGTGGCAAATGACGAGGCACATATTTGGGCCAACCAAGTGCAATGCAAGCATAATCTAGCCTTGACTGTACTTTCTAGTGAGCTAACTTTGCTTTCCAGATAACCTTGTCCTTTTTTTTTTTCACTTTTTTTATGGCTGTAGTCCTAATTTTGCCACGGTCTTAATTCCGGTCCTCTTTTGTAAAATATATTTATTTACAATTCTATTTTTGCAAATTTCCCTTAATTTTATTCAGGTTAGATCCAACTTGACACTTGACTAGTCCCAAAATTGTTGGAAATCTTTAATGTATGGTATATATTTGTACTCATGTAAGTGACAACAAATTCATATATTGCATATATATGAGGAAAAACTAGAATATCATATTTTACAATATAATAGTAGAAAGAAATCTTGAAGTGGTGCTTAATAATATATTTAATACAAGATTAGAAAATTGGAAAAAAAATAAATAATACAAGAAAGAAAGATAGCCTACTTCAACATTAATGCAGAATCAAAAGATGTAGAATGGAGCTAGGCTTGTGTACCACCTAGTTTCCTCAAGGCTTCTATTCTCCCTCTAGTGCAATGTTTGAAAAGTTGGACCATTTATCGAATTCACAATTCACCAACCGTAGGTCAATTGTATTTAACTCTTATTGAATTGTGACATCATAATTACATAATATATATTTATATTTTATATATTATTTAAAGACTAATAAAATACCAAAAATAAAATATAAAAAAGTCAAAACTATTAATTTTAACTTATGGTGTAAGTGTGACATAAGATACAAATAACAATTCATTATTCAAAATAAACAAAAGACATAAAGTGAATAAATTATATTGTTTAAATTCACAAATCATACCTTTAAAGGTTCAATTTTGTGTGGGTATTTTGACATTTAAGCTTGCTGTCCTCTTCTTGTTCTTTCTAATTTCAATTTTTAGTAGAAAATCTAGGAAGCAAATTTTTAATTGTAACACGAATAAAAATGGTAGAAAAGATAAAAAATAAATCGGTTTGATTCAAACAAACTGCAAACAGTTCAAACAGTTTTCTCAAAACAAAGCAATTTTTTAAAATTACCAATTTTTACTAAAAATCAAATTAGACAACAGGGCAGTTGATGGTCTATCCAATCCAACCATCTAGTCCGATTCAATTTTTAATCAGTGCTTTAGGAGTGCATGGTGATGAATAGCCTTTGAATATACGACAATTCATTTCACGACCAAAGGTGACACTCTAATTGATTGTGACTCCTGAACCTTATAAATTTGAAACACCTTCAATAAAAATGTTTAGTGCAGTGTATGCTTAATGATCACACAAATGCTATCTGTATTCTCTTTGTTGTTTTTTTCTAGGTTCTGATGCATCGTATCTATAGTTGTGTAGTGCAAATTTTCTGATGAGATATGATTCCTTATCAAGAATGATAGTTCTTCTTAAGGATATAGTTAAAGGATAAAACTACGAGACACAATTCTTTAACTAGAATCGGAGTTCCATTTAAATGTTTAGAAGCTCGAAGGTCACAATTCTAGGTTTTGAGTTATCTTTTTTGTAGGGGTGTGTTAACTGATACAAATTAAAAATAATAATTTATTTTTTCAAAAATTCTATATTTGACATGCCAACAACACTTCTTTCCTTTTCAATATGGAATAGATTCACTCGATCCATTATGATATCCTTATTTATTTAATTTTAAGCTTAATTTTTTAATTCAATTATTTAGTTTTGGCATATCAATATTTTATGAACATCTCCTCAATGACATAAATTTCTTTATATTTTAATTTATTAAACGTCTTTGAATATGCCAAAATCTTACAACCCATCACATGAATTAGAAAATTATCTTGTTAGATCTACTTATCAATGCGAACGTACAAAAGAGTTCAACTCAAATGAAACCGCTTCAAGAGATGTTGCTTTTGGTTTGAACTTTCTTTAGTGAGAACTATTAGATATTCTCGCCAACCAACAGACATAATGTCTTGAACTTTTTCAACGTTTATGTACTCCATGACAATAGAACTTCATATAAAATTACTTAATAGTCAGTACAAGGAACACAATGGTACCAAGCTTGGCATGAAACAACTAACGAATCGCCCAAAATTAAGCTCTAAATAGAGCTTCACGGTAGTGATGATGGGCCTCACTATTTTGACAGCTTTTTTGTGGTGACTGAGTAGTCGGTTTTGACGGGTCCAGCTCAAGGAGCAACATGGTAGTTTTAATTTCCAAATTTGGCCACCAACGACAACAGAATCAAAGAAAAAGCAAGGCGGTGGCGGTGGTGGCGGTAGTGGTGTTATGTTGCTTTTTGACCAATTGGTTGCCCAAATTGCCTCTAATTAGAAAGTTGGTAGAGAGCTTTTGCTCAGAATGGAAAAATGCATCGGATGGTGGGAGTGGAACTGAGTTTTGATAACGGCGCGTGGTGGATCTCTGGCAGTAGTCTGGCGACTTCTGAATAAAATCTTTAGCTCAACGATTTGAAAACATATGGGCTAATTTTGAATTATGAATTGACCTTAAACTCGGCCAATTTGGTAAAATTTTGATTAATCAGTTAATTTGATTCCTGATTTAATCTGAGTAAATCGTTATGCTAATTTATGATGTAATTTTAGTTTAATTAGATAAACATTATAATTATTGAGTGAAATGATTGTGCAAGAATTTATTGTAAGTGATGCATGGACCCAAATTCGATAATAAAATATTAATATTTATCGATTGAATTAATTAAAGCATTTGAGAAGTTGAAATTGTGGAATGGAAATAGGACTTGAATATTTTGAATACACTTGTTAAAATGAATGTGGGCTAAATTTAATTAGTTATGGACCAAGAATATTAATTAAGTATTAATAATGAAAGTAAGTATTAGCCTAAAACCAATAAAATATTAATTGAGGAGATTTGACCCAATTGGTATGCTTAGGAAAATAGAGGGTAAATTAAGTTTAGGGTAAAACCCTTGATTTCTTGAACGGGCTAGATGCATAGGAAAACTTGTTACATAAACTAAGTGATTGAAGGAAAGCAATGGGTAGCTAAATACTCTAATGCAGAGACAAGATAGAATGAAAATCAAGAAAATAAGAGGGTTAGAGTAATTAAAATATGCAATTAGCTAAATTGTTGTTAGTAAGTGTTATATTGTAGAATCAATATTCATATGACATTTTGAATGAAATAGGTAACAAGGATCCAAAGTCTCTAGGATCGTAAGACATGATAGCATCTCTGTAGAATTTGAGGTGAGGGTCCACCACTTTGGTCGTTGCTTTATAGACCCCAGTGAGGGTTCAACAAACCTTTCTTCTGGGAAAAATATGAACCTTGATTGTTGAAATCCTCAATTGTTGTGAACAACTTGTGTTATCCATATTTGTTTCGCAAGCCTTGTGAGGGTATGTGTCATCAATTCTTGTTTTTGTTAAAAAGAATTGCTTGTTTCTATTCTGGTTCCTAGAACTCTTATTATGTTATTTGTTTTTCTATCCCTTGTACCCCATAGCCTTGGCGGCTGACTTCGTATTTATTGTTAGCTTCTATATATATGTGTTTGCCAGAGATCCTGTTGATCTAATATTCTATTGTAGTTTCTTTGTTAACTTACTTTGCAATCCCAAAATAGCTTTGCTAGCCGATGTACTGTGTATATTGATTGTTCTAGATTTGTACCTTGTTATATTTATGATTATTGCTTTAAAGGTTAAATTCTTATTTGTTGGCATTATATCTTATGAATCCATAGGATGCCATGGGTAGTTATCACCTAGAGGGACGCCATAGCGGTTTGGGCTCTGGGACATGTCTGAAAAATGATCGAGCAGAATAGACCGATGGAGATATTTCTTCTGGCTAGTACTCACTTATGATCCTGACTTACAAGTAGCTTGAGGTAGCAAACTTTGAGTGATGGGATCCAGCATGGGACCAGCCATCCACATAACAAATTGTTGCATGTCGAGTTAGGTGCTCGAGTAATGGAGCGATAAGGAAATCTTGATATGCTATATTGGTGCCTGATATTAGCGGTTACACATTGATTTAGGAGTAATAATTTTGGAATGACCAACAGTATGTTAAACTTGTTATCATGTGTACAATGTTACATTGTTGGTTCAATCTAAAACGTCTTATTATCAAATTTTTTTATTGATTGTTGCGTCTTAAAAGTTTTCCTTTGAATCCTAACATTTTCTTTTCCCTCACTAAGTTCTTAGGACTTACCCTCTTTGTTATTCCTTATTTTTCCTAAACAGGACAAAGTGAGAAGTAGGAGCCTGTGATGGTTTGGAATGTTTATTTTGTAATAGATTAGGCATTGTGATTGTATATATTCTATATACTTGATTAAGATGGTTAACTAAGGAATGTTATGTGACTGTTTGTACTTGAACTACAGATACTCAATTTGTACATATTTTGCTCCTTGAAGCGATCTTGTGGGTTAGTATGAATTACCTTCCTCTGAGTTTGGTTAAATTTTGAATCCTTTGGTTGTCATTTGAATTATAGTTCAAGCTTGGATTAGTGGCACCTTAACTTAGGGATCATCTTGAGTGGGGTGCCACAGAGGTGGTATCAGAGCCTAGGTTTTCAATGACCTAGGTTAATATAATGTGATTTTTGTGACTGGAATTGATGGGTTTACTAGAGATTAAACTTGAATTGGGAATTGATTTAGATGTAAACACTTGGGTTAAGGAATACCTAAGCTATACTAGGATTTGATCTCAGATATGATTCTCGACTTGTAGGAAATAAGTTTGATTTTGGAAATACTTTAGATGTGTATACTTAAGTTAAAAGATACATATGATTCTTGGAATGTGAAATCTTGGGCAAGAAAATTATGAAGTTTGAATGTGAAATTAAATGTGGGATTGAATAGGAAATGGACTTTTGGTATAATGCTCAAAATTAAAGAAGTGAAAGGTTATGATTGGGGTGGTGAACCAGTGTACAACCTTTTGCTTCTACTAGCATGTTAAGCATGTGAGCATATAATTATTGGAAAGGATTGTGATGTGGAGAATTATAATGTTATGTGTATAATATCTGTAAAGGTAAAGTTTGATGAGTGGATGACTATGTTGGGAGAAATAGTGCTAGGTGTGAAAAGAGTTACTTTGGAAATCAATATTTTGTGAGCAAGGTACGTGGAAGTTGTATTTGGCGAACAAGGATCATTTTGGAAAGATATGTTTTCAAGATGACTAGTGTATGATCTAGTAATCTAGGGATGTTAAGTATGGGATTCTTTGAATTTTAAAAGGGCGAAATTTGGAAAAATATTTCATGTTTAGACATGTTTTGTGAGATTTAAATTTATAAGTTGAGGATTTTCATGAACAAAGTTGTATTTACTAATTCAAAAAGGTTATATGGTTAGGTTAATATTAGATGATTTTGTATGGTGTGACTCAAGCGATATTGTTATCTAGAGAATGGTTGTTGGTGACAATATAGTTATAAGGAATCAACTGAGAGTTGGAAGAATAAATAAAAAGGACGAAGGAAATTTTGTTGCCATTGTAACAAGTAGAAATGTGGATAGAGAATAGAGATCAGTATGATAATGGGACGTTGCCTCCTAATTTGAAGATATAGGAGGTACGGATGAGAATAGGACTAATACTTGAATTGGGAAATACACTATGGAATCTTAAGGTGTGCTGATTAAAGAAATGGTTAAGGCGTGCATATATGCATATGAGAAACTAGTTTAGCTCGGTAAGTGGGATATGATGAACGTTTGATTATAACAATGACATACGAAATTTAATAAATTTGGCCATCATGAATCAGTGTCGGTTAGGTTGATTGATAGCTTAAATACTCTTAATGACTACTAAGTACAAATTTATATATATGATGATAGTATCGCGCGTGAACCTTGTATATGAATTAATTGTATCTTATACCTCATATAGGTTGATTGAAGTTTTAAGGGATCTTAGCTTGTGATTAGATATCTTATATTCTCTAGAAAATAACAACCATTAAGATATTATTAATTTTCAAGGTGAACGCTATTGGCTAAATTAACATAGACTATTTAACAAGGTTGAAATCATGATATGGTTGGAAATGACATTGTTAGAATATCCTCAAACATGAATGTGATCCTATATTGACTAAATCATAATGAATGATGATCAATCAATGAAGCTAAAACATTTGAAAATGCTATAATTAGAAAATCTCATGGGAAGAACTAAAGATGGCATTACACCTTATTTTCCTGCTGCTAGTAGATTTGAAGATAGAAAGACTTGTATAAAACTTATTGTAGTGGGATAGAGAAGCTTATAATCTTATTGATGAGCAAATTAGATTAGAGATCATAGAAGCATGATAGAAACCATTAATGGATAACCTTGAGCAATTTCTAGAGTTTTACCCCCCATCTTGATCACTAAGAGGATTAGATAAGTAAAACATAAGGATGTGAATTAAGGAATGATGAGAAAATTGAAGTATCAAGTAAACTTGATAAATAAAGGAATTAAAGATACTACTTTTGGGAGGGACCTTGCATCACTAATCAAGGTTAGTAGAATAATAGTAAAAGCTCGATGAGACTCATCGAGTTTGAAAAGTGAGATATCTTTCTCTCATAAGAAATTTAATCTAATGTATATATTTGCGGTTGTTGAGATCGAAGATAAGGAAAAGATACAATAGAATGGGAAACTTTAGGAGAAAGACGGGCCAAGAAATGTCTTTTACTTGTAATGCGGACATTATGAATCAGGATAGTGTTGTTGGGATTAGCTTATAAATATCTTGTTGGAACATTTAAATTGCTTAGAATTGAGGAAATAAGCATTTTAGATATATGTTTAAGACTATGATATTGTGAACATTAAGGAAATGATTCTACCAAGGTTACGGACAATTAAGTATGACTTAAAAGTACAAAAGTTCCCAAAGATTTTTTTTTCTTTTTTTCGATTGTTACCAATGGTGTATTTAGGGCTTTTCCAAATCAATAAGTGCTTGGGTGAATTCAACTAAGGAAATGCTATGTACATATATGTCTTATAAAGAAAATTTGGTTATATGAGAATGATCTCATATGCCTTGGGAAAACATAAGTCATAGAACAAACTATCTTGCTTATGTTTAGGACTATTGAAATAGTAATTGTTTAAATGAAATAGAGATGTCATTTAAGAGTATAAAAATAGAAATTCTTGTGGATGGTGAATGTATTGGTAGGTATGATTTGGGTTAATCTAAGATTGACAAACACTTTGGGTTTGAAAATCAAATTTTTATAAATAGTGGTTGGCAAAATGAATGAAGGATAAATATAAATGTCGTGAGGGTGGAAAACTTTAATCCTAGATGTAGAAAGTAATGATTTACCTTAGAAATAAGTTGAACTGCAAAGTGCTTAAGCCAGAATAAGTAAGTTAAGAAACTTAAGCCAGTGTGCTCCATAGGATAAAGGGAAACACGTAGTTGAGAAAACTATATAAGTTTTAAACATCAGAATTGATTTGGATCCCACATATGTTGATATATCTCTTTAATGCAAATTAAGGAGCAGTGGATGGATTCTATATGACTATATCTAGTATGTGTAGTTTTTGTGAACTTGTAGTTAGCTACATGGAAAGTATAACTTGCTATGAATGTTAAGATTGGACTTAGCTATTCCTCAATGTAGATATCATGTAAACATGAACTGGTGGTGTTAATAGCCGTTTGTTGTTGTAGTAGTTTTTTGATTTCTTGGAAAACCTCTAAGTATAGAAATGATATGTGACAATAGGTATGAGGTTTCCTTAATAGAAAATAAGCATAAAGTGCTTAGTGATATCATGGGATCACCAAAGAGATTTAGAATTCCTTTTTGGGATAGTTTAATTACTTTCTACAGGCATAATCATGAAAATCAAGGGAAACTTTAAGTGGTGATGGATAATGGAAAATGGAAACATGGATTATAGGGCTACTAGCCAACTCTAGAAAAATAAGGTGACACCACGTGCCTTAGTAAGAATAGATATGCCAGGAAACCAAAAAGAGGAGATCTGTAAGAGTCTTAGTTAAATAAACACCACTAGGAACTGGAAGAACTATGTTTTGACAATGGGATAAATTGGTATTTGATTAAGGCAACCTAGGAATATGACCTATTCATGCGCCAATATTGACTGAGGTCTTCAAGTCGAAGATGAGAATTTGGTCCCCAAATTCTTTTAAGAGGGAGAGATTGTAACATCCTTAAACTTGGTATTTTAGAAAATAAGTTTTCAAAATCAAAATATTAAGTTGGCAAAAATTGTGGGGTTTAAAACATAAATAAAGAGGATTTGGTTGCTAGAATTTTTGTGAGTTTTGAGGGTTGAATTATAAATATTTTGGGTCAAATGGGCCAATCTAAGATATTAACAAGTTGAGGAATGAATTAAAAGTTGATTTAAAATTTTAGGGGTTTAAATGAAAAATTGAGAAAAGTTTTGGGGGATAATTTAGAATTTTTGGAAATTGCCTACAAATTTCAACCTACCCTTACTAATTTATCTAATTATTGCATGCAAGACCCACCATCCTCCTCCAACCATTTCTCGTTGCTGACTAAAAAACATAGAACCAAACTAACCATCATTTTCCTTTTGACACATGGATGGTGCCAAGCTTGATGTGAAATAGCCAACGAATTGCCTGAAATTAAGCTCTGAGCTAAGCTTCATGGCAGTGGTGAAAGGTCTCACTATTTCGGCAACCTTTTTGTGGTGACTAAGTAGTGGGTATTGATGGGCCCAGCTCAAGGAGCAACATAGAAGCTTTAATTTCCAAATTTGGCCACCGATGGCGATAAAATCAAAGAAAAGGCAAGGCGGGCAACGATGTTGGAGCTGTGTTTGTTTTCTCTATCTTTATTCTCACAATTATGTCCGCACAGGTCATGTCTTATACTTACACTTGAGATAATTCTTAAAGTCCTTCCAACGAAGGATCTTTTTATTTTATTATATTTTATTTTTTTCACTAATTTCATCATTTGGAAAAGTTCTCCAAGTACCATCCCCATATAGCTAATTTGTGCAAGGTTAGTTAAAATGAATTGATTTGAGAGATTACGAACTAGGAATTGACCAATGAAAACTCAAGAAACTTACTAGTAATGAATTTCTTAATGTCAGCATCATCAGTCTTGTTTTTTTCATTAGTGATTAATTCCCACAATTCCTTTATCATAGCAATTAGGTTGTGCATGATGTAAAGGTGCACTTTCCTAATCTGTTAAGGATATAATTCTCAAATAGGAAATCTATAGAATTCATGCCTCCATTACAAAAAAAGAAAGCATTATTTCTAACAAAAATTTCTGATGGAACAATTTCTTTGAAATTTTTTGATGAATTTTTGAAGGAATATATGCGGAATTGATGTTAGTTGGATTTTCGATGAAAAAGTGTTTGAAAAATTGGTAGGAATTTGGCAAGAGCATAGCACATACATATGCAACGGGCAGTTCTTTGGAAATTCATTAATTTTTTATTTTCCACTTGAAAATTTTCTTTGGACAGCCTATTGAAAAATTGTTATAATTTTTTTTATTTTAAAAAATAGCTTTTATTTACGGATGAAAATTCCTTCAAACTTCCATCGATAATTTATTAAATAAAAATAATTATTTAATTTTTCAATGGAAAAATCCATCGAAAACTTAAATTAAAAAACAAACTGATTTCTTTCCCCCTTATTTCTCTTTATTTCTTCCCCCTCTCTCTTACTCTCTATAGTCTCCCCCTTCCATTGGCACTGTGGCCATGTACTGTCTGTGATCGTTGTTATAGTTGCCGTTGCCATCGTCTTGTAGTAAGCCCATCGTCCCTCATTTTTTTGGTAGATTTTTTCCAATGTGTTTCGAAACTTGCTTTCTTATTATTTTTTATGAATTTATGAACTTGATTTATTATTTGATTTGTTTTTTTTCATATTATTTTTATGAATTTGAGAAGTTAATTTATTATTATTTGTGTAATGATATCACTAGTATTCTTTGGGCATTTTAATTGTATAGAATCTGAGATTTACTATAGAAATTATACATAATTGTATAGAAGTTAGACATTTTAGGTATTTGAATGATATGATTGTAGTTTGATATTATTTGTATAGAAGTTAGCATTTTAATTATATAGAAATTAGACATTTTGGGCATTTTGAGTTTACTTGTATATTTTGCATATCTTTGTATAGAAATTTAAACATTTTAATTATATATAAATGAGGCATTTTAATTTATAGAATTTACACAATTCAATTATATATAAGTAGGCATTTCAATTGTATAGAAATTAGGTATTATAGTTGTATATAAATTAGGCATTACTCTGAGTTAGAATAGTAATCTTAATTTTTGTGAAGGTTCAGATTTTTAGAATTATGTTGAAATTACTATGTTGATTTTTTTGCTATTTTAATTGTTTGAATAAGTTAATAAATTGATTTGAGTTGAGGTTTTTTAAATTAATTATGGTCTAGGCATCGTATAGAAATTGTTTGATTTATGAAAATTAAATTAATAATAATAATTAACTATAAACTTGTTATTAATTAATAGTTTAATTTGAAACTTTTTTGGTTCTACAACATATTTAATATCATGAATTACAACTATTTTTTAATTTTTTTTGTTTGATTGTTGCTTACTTCGGCTTGTCCACATTATCCTAGTAGTTAAGTATGCAATGCTTTTAGATTTCATATTATTTATATTAGAAAAATTAATTCTTTTATGAGTAATACGTATGTGTTAGATTAAAATTTAGGTAGGATGGGTAAAGCTTTCCTATTCATTGCTGATGGATTATTATTTGCTTATTTATCCGATAGATGTTTTGTTGTTTCATGTGTTAGAAAAGACTTGGTTCATTATAGTTATAGGGGGGACTTTGTCAAAAATTTTATTTGAGTACAATCATTTATTGAATCCCTTATAATAACCCTTAGGGGTTAAAATTTTGAATTGATAAATTTTCAATAGGCAAGACTATGCCCAACTCTTTTTGTGCAATTCTTTCAAAAATACCCTTTTATGACCATAAGATAGTAAATGTCTCTATCACATAAATATTCAAGTGTTCTTTCATGAAAACTTGAAACTTTATATTTATGATAAATATACTTATATTGGACAAGTAATGAAGTATTTGCATCTTTAGTGTTGAGTTAGTATAGAAAATCAAGAAAAAATTAATCAACTTAGTATAGGTTTCTATTATCATAAATTAAAAAAGAGCTAATTTACTTGGCCCAAACGATATAAATTTTATTTTTGGAAAAATCGTCCACTAATTTTTTAATATGACACTATTATTAAGTTTATCATTTATAATCTTCTGTTACTTCATCCTTCTCATCTTCATTCTACATCCATGACCAAGTAATTTTTAGATAGTTAATACCATTCATAGTTGAATCACCTCTTTGTATTTCCGAGAAAGTTAATGGAGATTAATCTCTTACTTGTATTTTCCCCATACCATCATCTATTAATCTACCACTATACATTTCAAAGCATATTCCTCTATTTGACAAACTTATGATAATCTAAATTAGTCATGATTACAAAATAAAACACAATATTTAAGAGCAAATAATAGACATAGATTTAAAGAGATTAGTACCATTTCATTTACTCATCATTTCCAGCACACCAACAAACATCAACGACCATTCCATTGCCAACACTCCAAACAAAAAGTGACAAGGTAACATTTTCATTTATACATTAAAAGAGCTGTCCCTTTTGAAGCTAAAATGGATTTACCAAAAGCTCTGCCCTTTCTTTCTATCAATCTCAAGGGATGGAATGATAGAGGCCTTTGGTTCTTTTAAATTGTTTCTCATTAGTTGGACCTTAGGTGCAATGATTTACTTCACGGGTGAAGTCTCTTAGATACCATTGACTCCGGTATCTAATAAGTTTTTGGCCCCACCCTCTTATCTAATAAAATGCTATTGGATCAAATGACAAAGACAATGTTAAGAAAAAGATGGCTTTTCCCAGATCTCTGGATTGATCAAAAGATCTTTTCAATTAGCTAGAACCCGTATCAAAATTGATAAATTTTATGGTTTAGATCTTTAGTATTCTCTTATAAAATTGAATAGAGATAGTACCAATAGTATCCACTAGTTATCAACAAACTTGAAGCTTGTATTTGTTAGAACGCAAAGATCCTGTACATAAATGTTAGCCACCCCAAAAAAACCAACTTACTCTACCACCTCCAAGCCAGCAAAACTATCTAATAATAAATACGTCATTGTTCCTATCATAGACCACCATATATTTTCAATCCTCCATTTTAACAATAAAAAAAGAGTATTAGAGAACATAAAAGTTAGTGTATTCAACAACTTTATAAATGGTTAATAACCGAATTGAACCAAAAATTTCTATTAAAACATTTGATCATTCAACACATAAAAAATTTAGTCTTTTTGTCTACATGGCTATGTTGATGTAAATGAAAAATGAATTCAAGATTGGAACATCAATGGATCATTATTATTGTTCTCTTATTACATCAACAATTCCAGGTAGATAGAAATATTGAAGAATTTCTTTGATGAATGATATATTCTATCAAAACTTTTACTAAAGCTAATATGTGGTTTATTAACTTTAGTTATTAACTTCTTTTATGCATTTGACATAGCTAGTTAATTAGTTGTCATAATAATATTATTGTCCATATGCGCAATTTGTTTTTGTTTTATAAATGGTAGAATGGTCAGTTATTTGCCTTCGCCATTCACCAAAGTAGGGCTTCTATTGGAGCTAGGGGAATTTCCCCAACCTTGTGATACACTCCCCAGTAGACTAGCCTTTTACCATGATGGTTGGTCATCAGTTTATGCCTACTGCACGCTTTTCTTCTGCATCTCCATAATACTTCTTCTCTCTTGTCCAATCATCACCATCAATTGTGACCTCCTCAGCTGCTGTGTGTTCATTCATATATCATGTCCCACATCCACCTATACAACAATAGTATCAATCTCAGTTGCCATTCGTATCATCTGTAGATGCTCCATCACCGTAGACCATTCCATTCGGCATTTAGCTATCTATTGAAGTTCCACTCTACCTTTCCACAGTAATAGTGGTAGGTGATTCCTCAGCTAGCCAGGCTTTTGGTGGTGGAGGGGGGTTAGTGTCCCCATCTTAGGGTTCTGACAGGCTATAATTGTATCCTAAGCAGCTGCGGTAAGTTAGAATGATTACATAAAAATTATTTTATTCTATTCTTCAATAAATAAATATTATTGTTTTAATGATTATATATTAACATTGAGAATTTTATATAAAGGTATATGTCCTCACTAGATGGTATTTAATTCTTGATAAGGGTGATCAAGAGCAATTTATAGGAGCCTTATGGGATCTAGTTCGATATTTCTTTGGCTTTTTGAGATTTGATGTTTAGGGAGTGAAAGGTGTATATATATATTATTAACATATTTACTTCTACAAATTAAGTATGTATATATATTGAAAGAACACTAACTTATTTCCTTTTCTTTCGTAGAGATATGTTTGTTTAGACTCTCGGTATGAAGGCCATATGCAGAGGGCTTTTAGTACTAAAAGGGATCATTGATTGAGCAATATGTGTGGCCACACCCAGGAGACGAGCAAGAGGCCAGAGTTATGCCAACACTAGCAATTCCAAGATTTTTAGAAGAAATCCACGTCGCCTAAGAAGAACCAAGCTTCTGAGACTAGTGGATCTCTCCATATCAAAAAGAATATCTCCACTAGGACATATGCCAAGCGTTTAGAAAGTTTCCTAACTTTTAACCTTCAGCACACTTAGTTTACTTTCTTAATGTTTGTTAAATTGACTTATGTTTATAATATTTGCATGAAATGAATGTTAAAATTTTTTGTTTTGTTTGTAGGCTTTGGAGTTGCAGAGGCCTCCAATAGTGGAGGAGATTTTTGTGTGTACTCACTAAGGGTAGGTCAATAGGAGTTGAGTATATAAGAGGGTAAGCAGAGTTGCTGTAAGTTTGTTAAATATGATAAAATCTCATTTAAGTTGTATTATAGTGTATTTATTTATTTGATTTTTATTTTGCATAAGAGCTTTCGGTGCTGCTACAGACTCCAGCTTAGTTGGAGGGTGTTGAGAGCAGTGCAGAGTCTCAAGTTGAGTTGTGGACTTAAGACTATAGGTGGCCCTAACAAGAATAAGTGAGTTTACGAGTTGAGCTAATAGTAATCACCCTCCTATGATAGTTCGCCTCGAGAAGGACCATTGAGTACATTAGCTACAGTTCGTTTGAGGCTCGTTTGGAGGTAGGAATGTAGGATATATGAACTATGTTCTCTGACTAGTTGGGTGTAGTGCAGAATTTGATCACATAGTTGGTTATGCATAGTAATGCTCTATATTAATCCTCTGGCTTGCCCTTGCCGTCGCCCTTACCCCCATCCCTACCCTATCAATAGCAGCTTTCACTGCAACAGAGCACCAAACATGATCGGTATTAACATGTCACTGAGCAAGATGGCCATGGTGATGCTGATGACTATTTCGACTTCGGCTGTGATACTACTGGCTAGTAGATAGGATTTTTTTTAAAAACTTTTTATAATTAAGAACTATTGCTTTAAAATTATTGTTTTCATTTATTCATAATTTTGTTTTTGGTTTTACATGAGATGTATCAACAGGTTACAAGTTCAATCAAATAAAAATTTAAAAAATTATTTAATTTTTTTTGGATGAAAATTTGAAGAATTTTCATTGGTAACTGACAATGATTTTTAACAAAAAAAATTAACATTCTAACCAAGTTTCCTTGTAATTCTATCAAGACAATAAAAAATAATAATAAAAAAATTGTAACCTTTGTTCCAAATTATATTGGAATCTGATGAAAATTTTTTGATGGATTTTTTAGTTGAAGAGTTAATGAAATTTGCATTGGTTTCAATGGTCCAAAATTCATCTTGTGCACAAAATTCTATTGAAAGTTTATTGAAAAATTCCACTAGTTTAAGCGAGTTCTATTGTATTGCCTCAACAAATATCATAGTTTTTCATATCTGAATTTTCCCTCAAAGCCTAGGTGGTCATCATGCAAAAACTTCACCAAGTTAAGGGTGGTAAGTAGAATAGCATCTTCTGTTGTCACATTTTGAAATCATGTTTGTGGGATTTGTTGGGCTTCTCAACCTATCCCATCGTAATAGGAGTAGAAGCAACTTGATGAGAAAGAATTGGTCCACCAATGTTGTAACATTGGATCCAATGTTCACAACATTAGTTGTCTTGGTGTTTGTAGCCATAGCTGTTTTTTCTATATGATAAAAACAACAAGGTATTCAAAAATTTTAAACCTTGAATAGTTTCAAGTTTCTATTTTTAAATCAAAACAAAAACTCTAATACAAGATGTTTAATAATAAAGTTTTTTTTCTTTCCAATATGATGATAATAATTAATGAAGATAGAGTAAAAGACCTTTTGCCCATGGATTTTAGCCAAAATACCCAAATAGGATAGGATCTGCATCTATTTGTTTGGGTTAGGTCACAACCTGAAAGGGCCTAATCCAATTTAGGTTGTGGCTTGAAGCACTAGCCATTGATCATTTGTGAATCTAATGCATAATGGCGCACCAGCTAGACCCGTGTAAACAAGGATAGTTTAAAATCTATTGAATGGGGAAATCATATAGTACTTGGTTAGTTTATCTTTACTTTTGAGTTCACCATTGGTCACCTAAGCTCTATACTAACTTAGGTATCAGAGGAGGGCCTTAACTGAGGGCAATCTTAGCTATTCTACCGTGCTCTCTTATGGTCAGGTCGAAGATCTAAAATCACTTGTGCGGAGTCGGATCCGAGTTAGGGTCAAGATCTAGAATGAGTTCCATTGGGGAATTTGAGTTCAAGGTCTTAACCCTAAGTTTTGAGCTGCATCACAACAATAGTATAATATCTTCGTAGAAGTCAAAGCATAACATTTACAGATTTTTTTGTTTAAACTGCCAATCAAAATGCTTTCAGCAAACAACAAACAACAACCAATAGGCAATAAAATCTAAAGAAGATATAATATTAGACAGATGAATTAACAAGCAATAGTATTTATTAGTTTAGTAGAAATTCTAGGGCTTAGAATAGAGTTGCTTAACTCACTTTCTAGACAAAATAGAACTTCTTTCTTTTATTAAGTTAGAGATATGTATATGAAACTAGTGTTCAGAACAAGAAAAATTTAAATTCAAAGAAACTAGACTATTCCAATTATATGATTGACAAAAAAATTACACAAAATTTATAGTCTAAAAAATATTAAAGGAAGTCAACAAATTAAGTTTTGGACTGGATTACATAGCACAACACTTGAAGAACAACATATATTAATAATACAAACTAGGGGCGTTACAAATAATTTCAGCATAATTGCTTTTTCAAAAATTGAATTAATTTCCAAAAGCTTCCCGCTCAATTGTATAAGATCAAAGCGCATACTTTAACTAAGTCAGATAATGAACTGCATATTAATCATGCGAAAACTAAAAATTTCTACTAAATTGGATAAACTTAACTACACGAGTATAATGACAAATTAAAGCCTTAAAATTGTTGGAAATATTTAATACATGGTGTATATTTGTGCTCATGCAAGTGATGATGTCGAATTTAAATATTGCATATGAGGGAAATCTAGAATATCATATTTTGCAACATAATAGTGAAAGAAATATTGAAGCAACTGCATACAAGATTAGAAAATTGAAAGCAAAAGTAAAAAGGCAAGAAATGGAGAAAGTCTATTTCAATGTTATTGCAGAGATGTAGAATCGAATCCTCTATAACACACAGTTTTGTTAAGGATTTATTCGGCCCCTAGTGATGCATGAAGGTCTTCTGATGAATAGCCTCCCAAGATATAATGATTCTTTTCATAATAAAAGGTGGCACTCCAATTGGTTGTGATTGTCAATCCTTATGAACTTGGAACTCCTTTAGCGAAAATGTTTAGTGTAGTGTGTGCTTTGTAATGATCACATAAATACTATATGTACTCTCTTTCTATTGTTGTTGTTGTTGTTTTTTTTTTTTTTTGAATTTTAATACATCTTATTTATAGTTGTGCAATGCAAATTTGCTTGACAAGATATGATTCTTTATCAAGATTATAGTTCTTGTTAAGGACATGGTTAAAGGATAAAACTACAAGATATAATCTTTTAACTAAGAATCATGACTCCGTTCAAAAGTTAGGAGCTCAACGGTCATACCTCCAGCTTTTGAGCTAAGCTTTTTGTAGAGGTGTGTTAACCTAGACAAACAAAAATTAATAATTTATTTTTTCAAATTTTTTTTATTTGATACATTGGCAACCTCTTTCCTTTTTTAGTATAGAATAGACTCACTCTGTCCATTATGATGTCTTTATTTATTTTCACTTTAAGCTCAATTTTCTAATTTAATTATTCAATTTTGACACATCTATGAGCATCTCCTCAATTAAATTCTTTGGCATAAATTTCATTATATTGTAATTTATTAAATGCCTTTTAATATGCCAAAATTTGACAAAAACATGACATTTTTTATGAATAAACATGTTAGCATTTGAACTTTCTACATTGGATCATGATCAATAAAGGTTTGCCTCAACAACATCCTATAAATATTATCCTATCACATGCATAGTACCAAAAGTAGGTTTATTCGTCAAAGAATTTTCGTTTGGATCCCTCTTTGCAACCCTAGCATTTTTTCTGTTTCAAATTTAACTTTTCATAACTTCTAGAGTTGACATTGCGCTATAAAACCTGTTGAAATCCAACAATAAATCAACATGAGATAAACCATTAGGCGGCCCAATTCAAGTTCCAATAAAATATCGTTCTTGAGGTGAATTTCTTTTTTTGAGTTACTGCATCTATAATTCTGAAATGGAAGACACATATTCCACCATAGTTTTAACTAAAAGAAAATTTCAAAAAATAATAGATGCATTCATGCAAGTTCCTTCATTTTCGCTTGCACGATCTTCCCTCTCCCTTTAGTCGCCAATCTCTTCCTTCAGACTTCAGGGGAGCTCTTAGCACAAACTTTTTCTCAGTTATTATTTTCTTAGCATGCAGATATATAAAATTTTAATTTTAAAAAGTTCATAATAATTCAAACAAATCCACTTAAACGAGATGGAGGAAATATTCCTTAATTTTATTTATGTCGTAATAAAATACTCTACCGACATGTACTAATAAATTGGGTCGAGGCTTTGCTTTCTTAACTCTTACTAGTTGAATAAAGAAAAAATGCAATTTTGGTCCTTTAATTATTGTCAATTTTTTAAATGATTCATTTTCTATTGGAGCTTGCATATTTAGTTCATTATTTTAAATTAACACATCACATTCAGTATACTTTCAAATTTAGTCTTTCAGGTAGCTTAATTTGAAATAGAGCCCGAAATATGTCCAATCACTTTTCTTTGGGTCGAAATTTGAGATTTTTTAGCCATGTATACTCATGTGCTATATCTTTTTCCATATCAGCTTAAAATTTAACTAAATCTTGAATTTGAGTATGTGATCTAGGAGACAATTGTTGCAATTATTTTTTTTATCTATAGAGAAACAAAAGTAAAAAAAAAAAAACGATATTAAGAAAGTTAGTTATTTAAAATATAATCTAGGAAAGTACATATATATGAAAAGTAAAAAAAAATTATTATACAAATGAATATTTATAGGTGAAAAATGATGCAGCTTTTTAATTTTTTTGATATTTTATTTTGGTATTTCAAATTTATATATAGTCAAAAGTTTATTACGAAATCAATAACTAAATTAATTGAGTTTGATTATGGACTATTGAGAATTAGTTTAAATCAAATATGTCCATAGTAACTAAATATGTATTATATCGCAACGCTATATTAAGCATATTCCAATCTCAACTACTTTTGATTTAAAAATCATTTATTTTTTATAAAATTATTTACCGCTTTTTTTTTCAATTTCTTACATCAACACATTTTTCTATGTAATTGCTACAACTTTTCTTTCGTATAGTGAAACTTTTTGTGTTTTCACTGCAAACTAGTATGCCATACATACGTACACACACACACACATATATATATTATAATAATGTGCGAGTACGATATTTGTTGACTCCCATATGTAATTGTCCCATTATTCGAAAATTGATAAACTAATTTGATTCAGTACAAGAGTTGAAAATGTATTAAGTATAACTGTTTTCTATTAAAAAGTTTGCTGTTTATATATAGTGGCTGAAGTACTGTCACTCATTATGTTTTATTTAGTTTTAGATAAAGCTGGACTTTCTTAATCTTTTTTAATCTAAAGAAGATAAAAGCAGCAATTATTTCTTAAATCATATCTTCAAATTTAAAATTTAGTTAAATTTTAAGTTGATGTAGTAAAAGATATTGCACTTGAGTATGTACACAAGACCAAAAGTCTCAAATTTTGGCCCAATGAAAGTAATAAACTATCAAGGGATCCTCCTCTTGATCTTTCTTCCTCTCAAAACAATGTCAATTGCTATTTTTATCCCCCAAAACAAAAACTATTGTGGAAAATTAAAATGAAAACTTTTCCTCTTATTTCATATCTATCTCAATCAATTTTTTTTTTTATTATTGAGATAAATTATTAACAAATTAATTTCATCTCCATGGCCATAAAATAACTATTCACATATTATAAAAGAAATTATCACGTCTACTTGTTTTCATTCATTCTCTTTATAGAGATGAATTTGAAGAGATTCATACACACCCACATGTATATCAAAACTTTTCAATTCAGATTCCAAATCTTATATATATATATATATATATAAGTACAAAAGCAATGTCTTTGGATAATTAGTCAATCAACAAATTAAATTAATCCAACCCAATATCAACAGTTTTATTTAATCAAAGGCCCTAAGGCTCCATATTGAGATTACATCAGCCAATGACTCTAATTAACTCATGCCATCTACTTTATTAATTCCTGCAAATTAAAAGTGTGTGATAATATCAAGAAGGCAAAAAAAAAAAATCAACCATCTAGGGAGCACTTTTAGTGCCAAGGCAAGATGTAATGCAGGCAATGCTTCCAGTTCCACAGCGTTGGTAGCACGAAAGGGCCTCCATTCCCAATCCACGTGTTCCGCAGTCTCTCGCGCATGAAACTGTTTTCTCCTCACAATCTATAAAGCACTGCCCCACTTGTGACTGGCCCTCCACACGATGCACCACCTGCATACTACAAAATAAGATGAAAAACACTATAACTAGTACTCCTCGTGCCATCGGGGAATTTGTGCTCAATCCCATCATAATGCGTGCTTGGTTGACGATGGAATGCATGCTGAGTTTCTCATTTTATAGTAGCTAGGGAGAAGTCTATCTTCTTCCTTTTTCTGTTACTTAATTACTTTGTCTGCAAATGAGGTTCGTGTGTGTCATCATTTTGTTTGAGTATGAAAAGAAAGGGATTTCTCTTTATCATCCTTCATGAGAACAGTGTGATGGATTGTTATCGTCCTCATATGCGTCTATTGGAAGCAAATTTAGCTTTTTCTTTATTTGTATGCTTTCTTGAATAAGAAGGGACTATGTGATAAACTCATTGTAATAGTTAATGAGTAAGTCACTTATATGATGAAAGAGTTCTACTATGATTCATACTTTGGTAAGATTGTAGTGGTACTCTTTTTTTGGACAGCAACAATAGCTCAGACCATACGACATTCCAAAATGATGAATAACTTTCTAATTAAGCTCAGAAAAAAAAAAGATGGGACAAAAAGGATTGTTTCCATCCAGACTAGCTGAACTATTTATTTATGGTTTGCTTATACAACCAAGTGTTGTTGGAACATTATTTCCAATCTGGAAGTATGATTGCAGTAGGCTGGGTCTGAGGTAGGTTGGAGTCATGTTGGAATCTTCAACATGGGCTCAAGTTCAATTTGGGGACATAAGAGGCTGTGAATGGATCACATTTTAATCTGAATTTGATTTGATCTTGATGCTGCTGAGAGATGGAGAGTCAAGTACTCCGGTTGATTCAAGTGTTTTGGGCATGAGATCTACAGCCACGAAC
>JACGDI010005381.1:526309-553001 GCA_014898725.1 Jacaranda copaia
GGATGGTTCCAGCTTCACAAACTAGTCTAGTGCAATGCCCTGGAAGGTGGTCGCCAATATTTTGGCATGGATGAATTCGTTGTGACCATGTAGTTGCATCATATGTTCAAACTGCATCAGGTGCTTGTTATGGTTAGTAGAGCCATCGTACCTCGAGAGGCCAGTCAAAATTTTGGCATCCATCGAGATTCGCTCGTTGATGATCTCCTGAATGAACGGTGATCCTCTGTCCCGACAAGATCTTTAAGGAGTGTCCATAATTGGTGCTTTGTCGGTGTTTCTCCTCAAGATCTCATTGAGATGTTTATTCAGCTGCTGCACCTGATGGGAAACTTCTCTCCACTCGTTGCGGTCTGCCTGGGAGGTAAATCGATGCGTTCGGCCCTGTCGCGCTGCGAGGCTTGATTGGACCAATGCACCAAATTTGGGGATTCTCCTTGATCTTCATGGTAATCACGGTTTGCGCGTTTGACCCTATCGCGCTGCGGGGCTTGATTAGATCAAACATGATCCTCGGAGTCCGCCATCTCCTCACACTGTTCTGGACACTTCTTCTCCATTGATTGATGTCTGGGACTGGCCTCACGCTTGGCAGGTGGTTGCCTAGCCTCGTGGTGGGAGGGGCTGTTCTCCTAGGGTCTGTTTTCCTATGGTGGAGGCTAGGGAGCTGCGTTGGCAGCGGGAGCGGGCACTGAGGTGTGCCTGTTCAAAGCAGCAGATAGTTGAGCTGATATCTAGATAGAAATCTGCTCACTGATCATTTGAATTAGCTAGGACATGGGAAGCGTCACCAGCTGTTCTTGGGGGGCGCTGGCGCTCAGCACATTTATTTGTTGCTGGGGGTTAGGGAGTGATGGGGAAGTAGACCTCTTGTTTTTCTCTCTCCCAAATGCTACTCGACGTGTGTTCACCATTTTTTTCACTGCAATCTCAAATTGTTCCCACAGACGGCGCCAAATGATGCTGCTGAGAGCTGGAGAGTCAGGTACTCCAGTTGATTCAAGTATTTTGGGCTTGAGATCTGCAGCCACAAACACACGTCAACTAGCTGAGAGGCCCTCGGCTATGGCACTCCGATGCTCAAGTTAGTTTCTGGTAGGTCATAGAATATGGAGATAATATGTAGTGAGTAATGTAAATGGCATTACCTTGAGTGTGGTTGTACTTGTAGTATTTATAGCCTGCTGTGGGCGTGATTTTACCCAAGTACCCTTACCAGGTGTACTTGGCTTTCTCCATGACAGGGGATTGGGAGTCACACTTTGCTCAGATCCCGATACAGTGCCAGTTGGTGCAATCTCCCATTTTCTCGAATAACCATGCCTGTAGGAGCACATCCCTGCCAGAGTTGTTAGCGGGGTTGTTGGAGTTGTTGGCAGCGATTACATCCGTTGGTAGCAGTCACATCAGCTGCCATGTGTCATCAATGCCGAGAGGTTCAACCTGTCCAACTTGCAATCGAAGGTCGATTCGTGTTGATCGGACTTGAATGCTAAAACTTCGAAAGTGGTCCTCAGGTTGATACGGGTCGACTGCAGGGCTTACTAAATGGGGTCAATACAGGTTGACTAGACTGATGTGCCTTTGGGTTTTATAGGCTGTCTTTTCTGAATTTGGACCTGTTGGGCCTACTGGATTATATGTATCAAGTTGGGTCTCGTGGGCTGTCTCATTTGAAGTTGGGCCTATTTGGCCTACTGAATTATCCCATATTAGATTCGATTAGAATTTTAGGATTTTTATTCGATTAAAATATTCAATGGATTATATCAAATTATAAATATTCGTAATCTGAAATAAATAAATCGGATATAGAATTAAGCAATTCAATCCATTAAAAATCCAAATCTGAATTTTTATATTTTTTATTAAATTAATACTCTTATATATAATATTAATAAAGATTTTAAAATAAAATTTATATATTATGTTGACCTAGTACTTATATTAATGTCTATATTATACTATTAATATTAAGTTTTTAACTTAAAAAATAAGAGGGATATTGATAAATGTCAAATATAATAACATATAATAGTTAATCAATGCATTAATATAATGTGAAGTAAGAATTTAGTATTCAAATATTTAATTTTTGGACTAATATATAACAAAGAATCGTTAAAAATTCAAATATGACATAAATTTACTTTATAAATACAAAATTTTTATAAAATTCAAATAGAAAAAAAGAAAAGAAAAAGAAAAAGAAAGAATAAATTGGGTTGGATTTTTTAATTGAATTTCGGATATCCATTGAATTCGAATTTCGGATAAAATTTTGGACCGGATTCAAATAAAAATTTTAATAATCAAATTTGAATTCGAATATAATAGATTTGATTCATATTCGATCTGTTGACAGCCCTACATAAATCATAATCTAGCTGGACCAGAGAATTGCAATGGTCTTGTCCAAGGTAAAAGTCCAATGAGCATAAATGGGGAAAGCCCAAATCTAAAGAAGGCTAAAATAAAAAGAAAAGAATAGAATTAGGTATTTTAGTAATTTTATTAGTTAAGTGTAGAGGGTGGCACCAACACTACACAATAACTCAATATGAATTCAATATGAAAATATTCAATTCGGGTCAATCTATTTTGATTTCGGATCCAATAAGTTCAATATAAATAAGAATTCGGAAAAAAATGAGTCTAGTTGAATTGAATTTCAAATTACACGAACAATTTAAATTTAAATTTTGGATTACATGATTGACAATTTGAAATCACATAAATTGGTCAATATAACTCAAATTAACTAAGTCAATATCTAAAATGTTTTGATGCGCGCATATTATACTTGTATTATGGTCATTGGCAGCTACTATACTTTTAGATGTATTATGGTCATTGGCAGCTACTATACTTCTAGATTCTTAGACTATCAGTCAAGTTAAGGGGGTAAATAGTCTACTCCATATATATAGGGAGAATTTTCAATTTGTTGTGATGTTTTGATTTCAATCTCTGAGTGTAATTTGACTTAACTTAATCTAATGTTGACGATGGTTCAAAAGTAGGTGCTAGAGCATTCGTAACCAAGCCTTTTATTTTGTTTTAGGAAAAAAATTATTTTAAAAAATAATTTTTCAATAAAGACAACAAGTTGAATTAACTGGGGTTGAGTGGTTTGGATTGATAGGATGAACCAAACTCGATTTGATAAGAACCAGATGGGGTTAGGATTAGAAAATTTCAAGTTGGTTAAGTTCAGATTAAGATATCATAAGATCGATCAAATTCGAATTAAGAAAATTAAGATTGTATCTCTACCCCAAATTTAATTTGAACCCATCTAAATTAACACTCTTATTCAAGTGTCTTACATCACATAAGATCAATTTTCTTTTAGATTTATAAAGATCACCATTTTTTCATCCATGTCATAAATATTTTTGACTATTTTTGTCATTTTCAGCCAATTTGGATATAGTGTGCTAAAAGTTGAAGGACATGGGATAAAATTGAAATGAAACATGATCATGAATCAGAAAACAAAGAAGATAACAAAAAACCTGGGATAAAAAAAAAAAAGCAACACTTCTACAACTCTAGGTCTTTACACTATTAGCACCAAGGGGACGTTGGGGTTTGATAATCATAGTTTTGACTTAACATCTTATACCTTTTAAAAAGTTGATATGCATATAAATAATTTTTTAATTCATTAATAATTAAATTCATTTATTTAATTAACTTTTTTCTAATTAAATTAATACTAGAAAAATTTAATTTGTGAAATGGCTTATATATTCTTATTAAATTAATAACAATTAAAAAATTTAGAAACAAAATTGATATATCAATAAAATAAAAAAAATGAGTTTAATAATTTGGAATTAGACAAATAAATCCTCATAAATATTACAAACTACCTCAAATTCAATCTTCACATAACAACCCTAATCTTCAAAATACTATCACTTCACTGCTGGCCTCTATTTTCAGTAACATTGTGGACAAGAACAGTTGCCACTACCACAGGAATCAAACGATATTGGATTAGTTTGGACTAAGAAGAACTCAATATCAAACTCCACCTAATTTTTTAAGGCACCTACTTTATGCCCTACCCATATATAAAGTGATGGGTTATAATTATAGAAATTTTGTATGCCCTGATGCCATGTAAGGACCTTCTAGTCCTCGTGGTGAAGTGGCAGTACATTGAGAATTGAGGTTGCTTTCATGAGAATGAAATTTGGGGTTCTAATATTTCATAAGGGTTTATTTTTCTTAATTTCAAAATTATCAAACTTAATTTTTTTTATTTTATTGATATATGTAAATTTTGTTTTTGATTTTTCAATTATATATTAATTTAATAAGCATATTGATGATGATATTTTCTATGGGGGCTCGGGTGAGTTGGCGGAGTAAGACTAATCGACCACAGAGATAGTTGAATAGCTTGGCATGCAATAAAGGGATGAGTCAAATCCTACAGCCAATGAACATACATTAGGCTAGCCAAGTGCACACTTAGCTATGGCTTTCGATGTTTGAGTAAGTAATAGCTTGTTTGGAAGGCACATGAGCAATGTGAGGGCTTAGAAGTAAGTGAAATCATACCTTTCAATCTAAAATGAAGGTATTTATAGTGTTTGTTGTTGAGGAAAATGGTAAGGTCAAAGAGACCATGTTTTCCCTATTGTCTAGTGAAATCCCTTTTCTTTTTATAGGGGCTTTAGGAGTCATTTTAGGGTTGGCTGGTAGCCATACTTTTGATTGATCAAAAATAAGGGGTACCCCTGCTATAAATAATTTAGAGGTGACCGGCTGATGGAGTCATTAATGCAAATAGGATAGTAGTTTGGCGACATTAAATGCAGACGTGATTGGTGGTAGGCGCTGTAATTAATACGACTATCTTGGAGATAACTTTGTTTACTTCACTAGTTAACCTCCACCATCAAGAGGATTTTTGGTTGTGAAGATTGTGGGACTGAGTGTCAGTTTGGGGTCAATTGACCCTACTTTAGGTCTATCGTCTTAGCAAAATTTTGTTTAGGTTTCATGGTTGGGTCTCTATAAAGTTTTGGGCCTGGGCTTCAATGTTGGCTTGTGGGCTAAAAGTATTAGGTCGATATAACCACTTGTATCATGAGTCCTTCTACTCCTCAGTCCTAATCGAGTGCACAAAGGGTTGGAATGAGGAGTAGCAGTTATTTGGATTTTGTCTCACCTTGTAAAGTTGAATTTTGACTAGGATCTTGATGGTGCTAATTACTAGGCAGTTACCTCAAATAGTTAAAAATATTGATTAGCAGTTACACCATAAGTAACTGGTACTTGGTTATTTTAACCAGTTGGCCTTAGAAGTGGGCTTATAAATTATCTTATTGACTGATCATATTACCACTTTTACCACGCCACGACGAGGTTGAGCTCTGAGTTTTATGATCAAGTTATTATCATTTCTTAAAGTTGCTGTAAGTTCTTTTCAACCAACTTTTGTTGGAGTTTTTTGTTCATCTTTTATTTTTTGTAAGTTCTTTTCGCTTTTCTAAGTTCGCATATGTGCTCTCATTTTTTCCAGTATTATTGCCTATAGTATGGCCAAGGTTTTTAAGGAGGATAGAGATGAGACGACTGATTCTAAAGCAACCTGATCGATTGGGGGTTCGACTGATGAGGGTAATGAGTCTTTTGAAGATTTTTCTAGTAGTAATTCTAGTAGTGCTAGCAACTCGAGCAGAGAGGTTGGGTGAAGAGGAGGTTGAGCTTCAAGAGAAGGTTGGTCTCCTTAGGTTTGAAGTCAATAAAGCTAGTCTTTCTACAGAGGTGAGTCGACCTCCTGTGTTTAAGGTAGTTGTTTATAGCTAATCATTATAGTGAGATCATATTGGAATTACTTAGAATGACTTAGAGTCAATTAAGCGTAAGTGTTACATCCTTCCTGAGTTTCATTTGATAAGCCTCAGTCAATGGACAAAATGAGTATGCCTCTTAGGGGTTGTATAGCTGTTTTTGAGGATGTGTTGAAGTGTGGTCTTAGATTACCCAATCGCACAACCTATAGTCAACTTGTTGGCTAGTCTTCAGGTATGCATTACTCAGCTGTTGCCTAATTATTTTGCTTTTTTGTATAGTTTTGTTGTCCTTGTGATGATATATAATCAACTTCTTCATTTGTTTATTTTTGTAATCTTTTTCATTTATCGATGTCCTAAAAGTTGGGATTTTACTACCTTATTGCCCATGCCCATCAAAATTTTTTTGTCACCCTTTCATTCTCTCATGGTCAAAGTAGGAAGAAGAGATTTTTCTTTGTTCAAGCTCCCGGTGGTGAGGGGGTTTTCAATATTCCAAGAATTTAGTTGAGGGGCCGGGTGGAGATGCTTAATAATGAGTATCCAACTTGGCACAACACATTCATTTGAGGCTTGATCACATTTGGGGATATAGAAGTAGTTGGGTTTACCAAAAAGAGTAATTATTGTTGGTAGGATTGTCGACTACTCAATTGAAGGTGCTACCTCATGCTTGCTTAGGTAGAGTCGTCTCTATCACATCATGGCTGCTATATTTGCTCATTTTTCTAATTATTTTTATGTAAAAATCCTTTATTATAGATCAATCGATAATAAATTATGCCTATCAACTTGCCATAGCTAGGCAACAGAGATTGTAGGCGAGTACTACGGCTGCTAGGGTTGGGCGTGTATTGTTGGTGACTTCTTATCCTGCTCGATAGACAATACCAATATCTTAACTCCAATGGCACAATGGAAGAAGAAAGCTATTGAGGTTGTGGGTCTGATCGAGCACTTCTGTCAAAGAAAACTATTATTAAAAAGGGAAAGCTATAGCTTTTGAGGATATTCGGGTCTAATGAATTACAGTTGCTATCGGATGAGGAGCTATTCAATTTGCCCAATTATCCTAAACCCCACTTTGGGTTGAGGATTAGGATTAGCAATACCACTTTCATGATGGATGTAGGGGTGATCAGAGTGACCCAACTAAATGTGCTTAAAGCTAGCATATTTCTCAAAGACCAAAAAAAGATGCTTGATGCCCAATTGATTGAAGCCTTAAAAGTATTCTCTTACCATGCGAATATGGTGATGCGTCTTTTTGTTTGATTTTTAGTGTTGTTTTGGTTTATGCGTTGCTAATGTTTTTATGTTTTTTACAAGTTGAGCAATTAGGCTACTATTTACATTATTGATTTTATCTGTCTTTAGCTGATTGCGCTAACTAGCAACATAAGTATGAGGAGCTAGAGAATGAGCAGTTTGAACTTTGCAAACCTAAGGTCAACTCTTTGGAATCTAGGATCTAGGAGCTGATGAAGCAGTTAGAAAAGAAGGACGTGGAATTAATGGGGGTCATTACTAAAAAGGGTCGCCTCAGTGAACT
Organism: Jacaranda copaia; assembly: GCA_014898725.1. Lineage (NCBI taxonomy): Eukaryota > Viridiplantae > Streptophyta > Magnoliopsida > Lamiales > Bignoniaceae > Jacaranda > Jacaranda copaia. Next base: position 533,678 of record JACGDI010005381.1, read on the forward strand.
ACTGAATAGAGTAAGGGTTGAAGTCATGTAGGTGCCATCTCTAGCATGGCTTACCGCTTATGATAGTTGTGTAAGCTATGTGAAAGCTGATGTTTTCAACATATAGCTAGATATTCACAAGGAAACAGTGTAATAGTTTATGCTAACCTCCTCCTTTGTTGGCCTAGCATGGTTTTTTTGGTATAGACAATGCTAATGATAGCTTTGAGAAGGTCGTGAAGTAGCTAAATTTCTCAGGCTATCAATTCTGTGAAAAAGACAAAGCTTAGTTCGATGTGGTAAAAAAGAGCATTTGGAGGACTATTCTAAAGATGCTCTTATTGAGGTGGTAAAACCTACTCATCTGAGCATTCCTCTAATTGCCCAAGAATTTGAATTTACCAATTCGTTTGCTTATGAGATAAAACATAAAGAGGTTTACATGACCAAGTTCTTTTTTCTTGCTAAGCATGAGTTTCTACCGAGTGGGGCTTGGTTTTCTTGACCAGCAGTGCATTTACTTCAAGATAGGAATAAGAGGTCGAGGGGCCACCATGAGTTGTTATGGTCGACTCAACTATCAAAGATGATGTGGACAATGTAATAGATGTGGTTGTAGCTGAGTTTGCTGATGTTAGGCCATTCGAGGGTGCTAGGTTGAGCTAATCATTTTACTAATGCTGCTATTCTTATGATGCTGTTTGAACTATATATTTTTAATATGTAATTTTTTGATGAATGATGAATAGTTTTATTTTTATTTTTGAGATGTTTTTCAGCTATTTTAGCATTGAATGGAATATTTGCTGATGTCTTCCATTGCTTATGTTGGTTATTCTTTTATTATGAGTTTTATTTTAAGCTTTGGGCATTTAAGTCAAAATGTATTGCATTAGTATTTTTTGACTGCGATTTGAGGTTACCTCATAGGTTTTGCCATTGGTTGGTCATTGCTAGATGACCACAGTACTTGAGAAGTCGGGATCTTATAATAAAATTTTGGATTTGCTGAGAACACACAGTATCAAAATGTGATAAATATGCTAAGAATATTGGATCTCAGAAGATAACAAGTATTTTGAGAAGATCATATCTCATTTATACAAAGAATTTCTTCAAATTTTTTGCATTTCATAGTTAGGGCAATTCATTGTCCTCTATGTTAGCTAATCGGTAGGAGTTATTTTTGGTAGCTTTAACACCACTATATATGCCTTCCCATTTTAGGTCAAGTTTACCTACATTCTTTGAAACTTTTAGTGTCTTGAGAACAAAATCGCCAACCTGAAAGGTTTTTGGTTGGACAAACTATTGTAACTTTTATGCATGATAGGCTCGTACTTTTCCATCTTTGTGTATCTTTGCTATTATAGCTCATCGACAATCTCTAGGTGCAATAGTCTTTCCACTTCATCCCTTATTAGGTATAGTGTATCACTTAAGTTGTGTGTTACGTCATTTCTGCAGTGATCACAGCTTTCAAACCATAGATTGAACTATGTGGAATGTAACTTGTAGTTTGTTCTGGGGGTTATCCTATAGGCCTATAGTACCATAAGGAGGTCATCTACCTAATCCCTTTAGTCTTTCGAGTTGAGTTTTGATATAGTCTGACATAGTTCTATTGGTGATCTTTGTTTATCCATTCGCTTGTGGATTATTTACTGATGTGAAGTATGGCCTTATGGTCTTACGTTGGCACTAATCTTTGGTCTTTTTGCTTTGGAATTGTTTTATGTTGTCAAATATTAACACTTTTCATAAACCAAAGTGGCAAATGATATTCTTCCATAGAAAACTCCTTATTACCACATCCATTATTTTTGGGACTGCTTTCGCCTGAGCCCATTTGGTGAAATATTTAACCATGACTATCATATACTTTCTTTATACCATGACCCTTGGGAATAATCCCATAATATCTATTTCCCACTGATCAAATGGCCTGGTGATATTAACTAGGACTAAGGTCGAGGTTAGTTGATGACTGATGTTGGTATGCACTTGGCAGGATGTGCATTTTTTGGCAAAGTCAATTACATTTTTCAATAATGTTGGCCAAAAATACCTTTACATATTAAATTTATGGGCTAATGCTTGGCTGCCAAAATGTTTGCCATAAATGTTTGAGTAGATTTCTTTTAGTACCGCCTAAGCTTTATCTAGTTTCAAGCATCTCAATAGAGGACCAGAAAGGGATCTCCTATATAATTGTTCGAACTTGTTGAGAGTGAACTTGTCTGCTTAACCTTTCAACCTCTAACCTTTGACTTATCCTTTATTAATTTATCTTTTCTTAGGTATGCTTTGATCTCATCTTGCTTGTTGGGTCACAACTTCTCTATTTCCCTTATTTGGTCCTAGTCAAATCTTTTTATTATGGGTTTCTCTACGACTAGAAATGTAATGGTTCTCTCTATCATCCCTTGAGTTGAGTTGGCAAATTTAGATAATGCATTTGCCCTCTCATTCTCTAACTTGGGGACATGATTGAGTGTGAACTTCTTAAATTATTGTTGCAACTTCTTGACCTCTGTTAGTAATTTGGACATCAATGTTTCTTTGGCCTAAATGTTGTGATCGAACTGCCCAACTACTAGTTGGGAATCTATGATGACCATAAAATATTCAACTCTGTTGTCTATAGCTATTTGCATGCTAATAATAAGTACTTCATATTTGGACCCATTATTAGTCATTGAGAAGTCGAATTTGATCGCAAAATTATACTCCTCTACTTGGGGAAAATATAAATAAGTTCTCACTCCTCCTCTAGATGAAGTGGATAAGCCATCTACATGCAAAAACTAGAGAGATGGATATTGCTCAACCACTATGTGGAGGTCGATGCAACCTCAGCCATGATGTCTGCAAGTATTTAGGCTTCGATGGTTGTTCAAGGCTGGAACTTGATGTTAAATTTGCCTAACTTGATAGCACATTTGGTCAACTTGTCATATGTATCTAGTTTTGTCAAGACCTGTTTAAGGAGTTGGTTTGTTAGAACAACTATGGAGTGAGATTGAAAATAAGGTCTCAATTTCCTTACCATTGTAATTATGAGTGCAAATTTCTCAATTTTCAGGTAATTATGTTCAAGACCTTGCAAAGCTTTGCTAATACAGTATATTAGTTGATCTATGCTGTGATCAGTTGACACAAGAATTGAATTGACTGTTCCTATCAAAACTGTAAGATATAAATATAAAACCTCATCGACGGTTGGTTTATTTGGTAGTGGAGGGGTAGACAAGTATTGCTTCAACTCAGCTAGGGCCTAGTTGTATTCCTTTGTCCATAGTAATTTCCTCGTATTCCTAAAGATCTTGAAAAATGGTAGACCTCTATCTATAGGTTCGGCAATGAACCAACATAGAGCTATAATTCTTCCAACCAGCCTTTGAACTTCTTTAACTATCTTTAGTGGTGAGATATCTTGGATTGTCTGAATCTTTTATAGGTTTGCTTCAATCCTTTTGTGGCTAACTATGTATCATAGGAACTTGCCTTTTCTAACCTTGAATGTGAACTTATTTGAATTAAGCTTCATTCCAAAAGCTTTTAATATGAAAATTTTATGGTCAAGGTCCATCAAGTGATTGGTTTCTTTTTTAAGATTTGACGATCATGTCATACACATAGACCTCCATTATTTGACCTTTCTTATGTTTTACATAAAGCTGACCAATCACTAGTAAGTTGCTTCTTTATTTTTAAGGATAAATGGTATTACTAAGAAATAATATAGACCATTAGGGAACATAAAAGAGGTCTTATCTCTTCATTGGGGGCCATGAAAATTTGATAATATTCTTGGAAGGAATTTATCATGCTTAATAGGTTACCTACTGTTAAGTTTATTAATAAATCTATTTGGGGCAAAGTGTAAGGGTTTTTAGGGCATGCTAGATTTAAATTCATAAAATCATTACATGTTATCCATTTGCCGTCATTTTTTGGGACATGAACTACATTACATAACTAGCTAGGGTGTTGAATTTCTGCAATATATCCTACGTTTTAATAGTTTGTTAACCTCATTCTCAATAATTTGGCATCTTTTACATTGAAGGTTTTGGTCGTTTATTGACTGGCTTGTAGGAAAGTCCACACTGAGGTGGTGGATAATGACCTGGGGGTTAACTCCCTGGAGATTAGTTGCTTTCTAAGTGAAAACTTCAATATTCTTCGTGAAAAAATTAACTAGCATACACTCCATATTGCTACCCAAATGAGTGCCAATCTTAGTGGTCTTATCAGGCTTCCTAGGTTCTAATTCAATAGTTTTTAATTCTTTCATTGGGTCGACTTTGGTTTCTTCACGCTTTCTATTTTTGGTCGCTTGTTCTTCCTCAAGTTCCATTATTAGGATGCCCCCGAGGGCTTTAATTTGGTCTAATTTTTTGGTTGTTTGTTTCCACCAAAATGGTGTAGCAATACCAAGCTCCTTTCAAATTGCATGATAGCTCTCCAATTCTAGCACTCGTTGGGAATTTGATTTTCATGTAGTAAGTTGATACAACAGCTTTAAAGTTATTAAGGGCAGGTAACCTAATGTTTGCATTTATATGCAAATGGCACATCGACTACTAGATAACTGATCATCAAAGTTTGTCATTTCAATGTAGTGTTGAATGTCATGGACAATTTTATATATTTGATCGTGATGATTTCAAAATTGCCAAAATCCACAAGTAGGGTGCTAACTCAGTCAAATTTTAGCTGGTTTATATCCATCTTGCATAGGATTGACAAGAAGAAAATGTTTGTTGAACTACCATAATTGACCAGGATCTTTCTAACCTTAAAGTTTACAATGTCAACAATAACTACCAATGGGCAGTCCAACTTGTTATTTTCTCCTTGCTCTCTTTTGTGAGTGACATTGGAATCTAAGAAGGAGATAGGTATAATGCTCATAGAGTTCTGATAGATTATGTTTGCTGACATATTCTTAATAGATTCAAATTTTTGTTGGACCTGTATTCTTGCTATCTTGGAGTCCTTTCTTATTAAGCCTCCAGCTATTGTGGCTATCATCTCTCTAAAAGCAGGCTTTTCAACCTTGAACTTCTTTTTTCCTTTGTCGTCTCTCTTTAGGCTTCTGAACCTTTCTCTATAGAGAGTCTGGTCAGGTTACCTATAAGACCTTTGACCCTCTGATCAATATATTTCTTCAAATATCTTTGTCAGATGAGATACTCTATCTTATCATGTAACTGGAAACAATCCTTGATGTTATGGTCTTTTCATTTGTGGAAATGGTAGTAACTTTTTAAGTTATTTATGGTAGCTGTTTCATTGAGGTTTTGGGCTTTTTAAGGAGGTTATCATTTAGAATTGCAAATAGAACCTTATCCCTTGGTGAGTAGGGGTGTAATGGTGAAACCTTTTAATAGGGATTAGTTGTAATCTTTTTGTTGTTTGTCCTCCTTATCTTTTCCTACCCGTAGTTTTCATATTTCATCTTGTTTTTATCCTCCCGAGTCTTATATCAATCGGCTAGGATAAGTAATTATTCTATTATTCTTGGTCTCCCCCTAACTAGTGCATTTTCACACTCTTTGTACTTAAGTTTGAGGAAAAAGATATCGATTAGAAATTCAATTATGAGATTATCGATTTTCAACACTTTGATGTTAAATCAAGAAAATAAATCTCTAAGGGACTCTCTATCATTTTGCGTAACTGTATGAAGGTGGATGTGCATTAGCTTCGCTTTTCTCTAACTGATACCCTGGTGCAGAAACTTGTCGCATAACTAGTTATAAAAAAGTATTGAGGTTGGCTCCAATTTTACAAACCATTCTATGGGTATTCCTTGGAATATGGTGACAAGTATCTTAACATAAATATGGTCATTGTGCCTATGGGGTTGTATCATATGCTCGAACTATAAGAGGTACTAGTTCAGGTCAGTAGAACTATTATATCTAGGTAGGCTGGTAGGGATTTTTGTGTCGATTGCTATACATTCCTTGATTATTTCTAAATTGAATGGTGACTCCTTTTCTCGATAGAGTCTAAGAGTATTGTTGAGCTGTAAGTTTTTTTTAGTGTTTTGCCTTGAAATCTTCCCCAACCATATGTTCAACTACTACTTGATTGGAAACGTCTTCCCACTTTTCTTGATCTTCATGGGACAGAATCCAACTAGGCTGGGGTCTAAGGTGCTCGACACTTTTACACTGCTAGGTGATTAATAGAATCGGCTATCTCTTCTTAGAGATGATAATGAGCTTTTTCATGGGAAAAATATCGGTCATAGTTGGTTTAGGGATGCATTTCCTCTTATTTTCTTTCCTTGTGTAGGGGTCTATCATCACACGAGGAGTTTTTCTTCATGCCTTGATGGGGAAGGGCGGCACTTGCCATGGGTACAAACTGATTGTTGTGCCTAAGCAATGCTATGGAGAGTTGTGCTGACAATTCGGTGGAGATTTGATCACTTATTATCTATATAAGCTGTGGAATAGTCAGCATCACCACATGGTTTTGTTGTGAACTTGGACCTACTTTTTGCAAAGCTTGTTTGGATTAAGGTTGTGTAGGCAGCAGTGGTGAGGATCTTATATCACTATACCTTTCTGTGGTGGCACTCCTGGTATTCACAATTTTCTTAGTTGCAAACTTAACCTTGCATAGATAACACCAAGTAATGATGATATTTTCTGTGATAGTGGTTTTGGTGAGCTGGCTGAGTGGGACTAATCGACCAGAGGGATTGTTGAATGGCTTGGAATACAACAAAGGGGTGAGTAAAATCCTGCAGCCATTGAATATGCATTAGGCTAGCCAAGTGTGCCCTGACTATAGCTATCCGATGCTTAAGTTAGTAATAGCTCGATTGAAAGGCAAATGAGCAAAGTGAGGACTTAGAAGTAAGTGAAATCATACCTTTCAATCTGAATTGAGGGTATTTATAATGTTAGCCATTTGACGGCGACGGTGGGGTTGAAAAGACCATGTTCTCACTATTGTCTAGTGAAATTCCCTTTATTTTTATAGGGGCTTTAGGAGTTATTTTAGGGTTGGCTAGAAACTATGCTTTTTACTAGCAAAAAATAAGATGCGTCTTTGCCATAATTAATGTAGAGGTGATCGATTGATAGATTTATTAATGCACACAAAGTTGTAGTTCGGTGGCACTAAATGCGAAAGTAGCTGGTGGCAAGGACTACAATTAATATGGTTGTCTAGGAGATTACTTTGTTTGCTTCAATAGTTAACTTGCATGGTCGAGAGATTTTTGGTCTTGAAGACCGTAGGACTGAAGGTCAGCTTACGGTCAACTAACTCTACTTGAGTTTAACAGTCCCAACAGAGCTCCATTTAGGTTTCGTGGTTGGGCCACCATAATGTTTTGGGCTTGGGCTTTGATGTTGGCCTATGGGCCATGAGTATTAGGTTTGACATAATCACCCATATCAAATATATAAGGCATTTCATAAATAGTTTAGAACAACCATTTGTAAACATGTTAATATTTTAAGAGGTATAGAATATTAAGTTAAAATTATAGTAGTTAAACCCTAACCAATCCATTTTTCACCAAGAACACAAGTTAAAAAACTGCAAAATAGCCAATATTTTTATGCTCATACCTTAATAAACTCAATTACATCTGCTAAGATATGTTTACTTTTTAGACAACCACATTTCCATGCTTTAGAAACATAATCATAAGTTCTATATTTATGTAAAAGCAGTCTCCACATACTTGGTTGTTGGCAGTTAGATATACGGTTTTAAGTTGTGTGTTCCATTTATCATATTGTAGTGTACTTCTTCATTCCCTTTGACCTAGATGAATGTTATCTCTAAACAGTAGTAAAAATAAAACAGAAGATGTCAGGCTGCGAAAGTGAATCACATAAACATGAAAGTTAGGAGAAATTTACAAGTTAACTTGTGATCACATTCTTTTTTCTTTTCTGAAATAAAGGTTTTATAAATAGTAAAGATAACAATCAAGTTACATCATTGGCAACCGTGGGAAGCCAATTACAAAAATAAAAGTGTCCACTAGTGTTTTTTGCAAGAACATGAGCAAGACAATTCATAGAAAGATGAACAAATGAGAATTAGGCAAGCCTCATAGAACTGGCCATGATTCTACACTTTTTAGTGATCGTACCCACTAAAGGTAACTTATCCTCCTCCTTGTTGAAAGCATTGATATTGTTAATATTATCCCTTTAAACACTACAAAATTTCAACTCTTCACTTTTGAAATATCTTTAGCCATTAACATAGCTTTTGCTTTAACTTTTGAGGGATTGGAAGTGCCATAAAAGGTTACCTCACCAAATATAAGAACCAGTATGATCGCATGCAACCATTGCTGTGCAATTTCTAAGTTCTGAAGGGAATAAAACATAACCAAAATAAACCCATAATGCAAATTTTCAGATGAGGAACCCAACCATTCAATTGTACCCATCTAGTTCGAGACATATATAGATGTTTTGAAATTTCATTAGATAGGATGTGCAAAAGAATGTGATATCAGCAACCTTATTTCCACATGAAGAGTAGACATATTGGTTTCTATTTGTCCACAAAACCCAGCCAAGAAAACTAAAGAGTTTGAACTTATCTTTGTCAAGACTTTTATGGATTTTCGACATCTAATTTAAAGAACTTTTTCCTTAACAATGCCATATGTATTGCTATAAATCAAATTGCTGCTAGACTTCTATGGCAAGCTTATAATCACGTAATATATGCAAACTTGTCTCATCAGCCAAATTACACATATTAGACAGATGATTCCACAGTTTATATGATGGCTACACAAGTTCGATCAAGAAGGTAAGATATTCTAGCATAATCTCCACAAAAAAATTTTAATCTTATTTGGATTTCGTAGGTTATAAAGATTCTGCCAGTGAGGCCTAAGCGTTGGCCAGTGTTAGTAGAAGAAGTGGTAGCATTAGTAGCGAAAATCTCCCTATTGAGATGATATCAACTCCAAAATGAGATTGACCTTGTTTTGAATAGTTTTGAATGAGATGATAAGGTGTGAGGGAGTTGTCGAGATGAATTGAAAGGATCTGCACCATATCAACTGCTAGAAAAATGAATGCATCTTTTTCACATCTCATCTTATACTTTGATCCAAGTGAATCAGTTCAGAAACTGTTAGATGCTTCATATTATGTGACAGTCGCGTGATGATTCTAAAATGTCCATCAAAGGACATCTAATTATCTTTCCAAACATTCACCTTATTTCCATCACCTGTGCGCCATCTTGTGCCTATCATTAAAAGTTTAAGAGCTAGCAAGAAATTTTGCTAGATTGCTGAAGGACGATAACCTATTTTGTTTCAATGAATTCACAATTTAGAAAATATTGTGCTTTCAACAACTAACTTAAAAGTGCATTTGGTTGATTAAGTAATCACGAACTATGTTTCTCTAGGAGTGTCAGATTGAAGTGTTTTAATTCATTAAAGCCAAGATCCCCATCTTCCTTTGATTGAGAAACAATTTGTTTGTTGAGCTAAAAAATGCCACCACAATCTGAATTACCCCATTGAATCTTTTAACCTAAGATCAATATCCTTCAAAAAAGATTTTGGGAGGAGAAAATAACTAATTGAATAAGTAGGAATAACTTGGAGGACAACCTTAATCAATACTTCATTTCCCCCTTTAGAAAGCCACACTTTGCTCTAACCGTGAATTTTTGTCCAAATTATGTCCCAAATATATATGAAATTCTCACCTCAGGTGACCCATAATAGTCGATAAACCCAAATGCTTTTCATGAGGTATGTGTATCTAAATTTCAAAGTGTTGTCAAAGAACTTCAATAAACAGTCACTTGATACATTTAAGCTCACAACGCAAACTGATTTGTCCACATTGACATGTTGGCCAAATGCGGTAGCATAAAGCTGTAATACACAATTATGTATTAGACATTTTACACATTGGAGCGGGAGGAGTAGTATTCAAATCAGATTAGGAATGATCCCCTTATCAAGAAAGAAAAAACATTTTACACATTGGCTTTACAAAAAGAAGTGTATCATTAGCAAAGATGAGGTGGGAAATTGATGGTGGCCTTTGAGATATTGCAATTCCAAGAATATTACTACGTGTCTCTACACTTCGGATCAAAGAAATAAACCTTTCTGCACTAAAAAAGAAAAGATATGGTGATAGAGGGTCTCTTTGCTTAAGACCCTATTAGGAGACAGATTACCAAAACAATTGCCATTGAGAAGAAATGAATAAGAAACACATAACATTTTAAACTTAACAAAATTTGGAGCAAAGCCCAAATTAACCAACATACCTTGAAGAAAGGGCCATCCAAAATTATCATAGGCTTTACTTATATAAATCTTCATCGCCATGTAGCTATTGGTATCCACTTTTTCCACTATTAAGATTATGGTTAATTGCAAATACAATGAGCACATTATTCATAATGAGATAAGAGGAACAAACGTAAATTGAGCTGGTGAAATAATAGAATTTAGATGTAGTTTTAAGCGATTAGCAATCACTTTAGTGCTTATCTTGTGCACAACATTACAAACACTAATTGGACAAAAATGGGTCATGTTAGTTGAATTGTGACACTTAGAGATTAAAACAATATAGGTATAGTTTACTTCTGGAGGGAGTATTCTATTATTTAAAAGATCTAGGGCAAAAGTAATAACATCATCACGTATAATAGGCCAGTAAGTTTGGTAAAATAAAGTCAGCATACCTTCAGGACTAGGAGATTTAGGAGAGCCCACAGATTTGAGAACAAGTATATAATCTCTTCACTTGTGCAGGGTTGTTGAAGTTTGTGATTCATTTCCTCCATCAATGGGGTATCCATTTCTCTAATTTCACTTTTGAAGGATAAGATAATTGAAAAATGTTCTCAAAATAAGATACAACTAGTTTCTCGATGTTTGAGCGACTATCACACTTTGTCCTTACATCATCAAAAATATCTCTAATGGAATTACTTTGCTATCTAACCGAGACCTTACCATGAAAATAAGCAATGTTTCTGTCTCCTTTATATAACTATTGTATACAGCCCCTTTGTAACTAGTACATTTCCTCACAACTGAGAGCATGCTATATAATAAAAAATAGTTGACCCCCTCTAAATAGGTTAATTGCTTCCAAACACTATATACGAGGTACTGTTTCTAAAAGGTTGCAAAAATAAAGTTTAATAGGAATGTAGTTCCCCAATTCATAGAATATCCACTACAAGCCAAGGGCAATACTCAAAATGATTCCTTGGATTAGTAAAGTCTGGTTTATCGCAATGTGGGCATCATTTCTTGAGATGCCCAATAATGCCACAGAGATAACAAAATTCTTGAAAGCGTTTAATGCAAAAGAAATCCACAAACTTTGTCCTAAATTTAAGTGATGATATAAGCCCCTCTTAATACAATTAGTGATGTCAAACGATATTTTGATTCACATAAAATGTTTCTCATTAATATGCTTTGGTGGCATGAAGTCAAGAAATTTTCCCAAATGATCACCAATATACAAGTTCGTTGGGCCAAGGGTAGTCGGTGAACCTTAACCACAATTTTCAAGTGATTTTGATCCACTATACTAGGATCAACATCATGGACAAGATCATTGAGAATAACAACATGTTTATCCATACTCCAAGGACATCTAACAAGGGGATGGTTTTTATTAAGAAGATGCTAAAAGGCAATAATGAAATAGGAATCATCAAGCATCTAGAGATCCATGCCTTTAACTGGTTGGAGATGACAATTCAAGTTAGATTTCGTAAATGTTTCTGAGTAGATCCTAGAGGAAATAATTCTGCCAGTAATGATGAATTGATTTACAGACTCATGCTATTCCAAAATAGATGTAGGAATGGTACTCCCTGACTCTCATCCTTTGTTAGGACAAGTTTTCTCCCCAATTGTTCTATGGTTTGATTCATTAAGTATTGTGCAAAAAGACAATAGGATGAAATGTAATAAAAGAATGAATCTAAACACAGAAACTGTAGGGATAAGATAAAAGAGAACCACACCAATAAGTAACTAAGTTTATGAGAAAACTAATAAACACTAATAGTTGATATTATAAGTGATTGACAGTGAATAAAACATTGAACATATAGGGAGTAGCATAAATGATAGAGCGGTGGAGATTTCAGGCCATGGCAGGGAGTCATGATAATAAATGGTACTAGGATCCATTTCGATTGGTCAAGTCACGGTTTGTTTGAATGCTTGATTGATAAAGGAAAAATGAATGTTCATGAATTGCAAATTGTATATGAAGGGCTTGGATTTCTTCCATGCGCGAGAAAAAAGGTTACTACTCTCAGGCGAGAGAAAAAAAGATCCTACTCAGTAGATTTACTTGATCAATATACCCTACTCAGCTGATTCACAAAAGTTACTAGTATCATATTGGATCGTTAATGATACTAACAACTACTAGATGTGTCATTGCTTGTGATATAGGCAAATTAAGTGAATTAGCTGTAAATCAAAGTCCAAATTTATTCTTGAAAGTATGGGTGCAATTGAGCTAAGCCGAGTTTGAGCAAAATTTAATTTTCGAGCTCAAGCTCAAACCCAACTCAACAAAAACTCTAGCTCGACTTAATAAGGCTTGAATTAACAAATGAGTTGTAAATAATTGTTGGCTTGAGCTCGAACTCGAATTTGACCTTGAGCTCGAAATAAGAAAATAATAATATAATATATTTTTATTAATAAAATAAAAAATAATATTTAATTATATACTATATCGTGAGCCAACTCATGAGCCTTGGGCCTAGATACAAATTGCTTGAAATTGGCTCAAATTAGAGCTCAAGCTTGAGAGTCCTGCAAGCTGGCTTGGTTCATTTGCGCCCTTACTTAAAAGGAAATCATTTGAACTCTACTAAGTTAGACTCAGTACATATAGTTGTTTAATTTGAGCAAAGTGAACCGCTTAGTTTGAGCAAAGTGAATCGTTCTCCCTATCACAATAAATACTCTTAAGACTGATATGATGAACTGCACGATCTTTGTTAGTTCCTAATCTACTCTCTACATATTACCTTTTTTCATGAATATTGACTTGGATATTAGACACTTTTAGCTAGAAATACATTGAAAATCCTAGCAATTTGTTATTGATTGTAGAATTAGATCCTAAACGATACTCTACATCTCGATCAAGATCGAGAGAGAATATTCCCGCACTCACACCATTGGATGCTATTTATGGGAAACTCTCATCTGGTTACTTCAATTTTTTTAATGGAAAAAGGTCTGATAGGGATACCAATAAAGAAAATGGTAGTAGTGCCAAACCTACAAGGTCACTCGCCTAAGCCTACTTTGTTCACCCTACAAGCTAGTGCTAGCAATGCTGCAATGACTAAGAAGCATGAGAATGAACCCGCAATGCAAGTAACTACAACTTAATTCAATGAGATGATGATGGACTGGTGGAAAAAGATCTTGGGCGATTGACAAAATCAATCGCTATTACCCCCAATAGTTGCGTTCAACTAACGCCCATCCGATAGTAAAAGACCTACCTCTGCTCATATCACCGAAGCAATTGTTTCCATCAGTGTAAGCGAGAGAACCTCAAGGGGAGAATCAACCTCATGTCTAAGGTGGAGATTTTGGGGAGGTAGAGTCCTAAATTCTTCACAAGCAATCCTAGAATTCTGATGGAGAAGAGTGGTCCTTGGGGAGGCCCTTACCCCACAAAGCGAAGAGAAATGATGTGCAGGAGTTGTGTAACCAAGTTGTGGAACTTAGTTAGAATTGGAAGAAATGAAAAAAAAGAGCTATAGGAGGAGGATGCACACTACAGAGGAAGAGATCCCTATTCTATTCGGAGATATTGGCGGAGACACTACCTATGGGGTTCAAGATTTTGAATTCACCTAAGTGTGATGGCAATAAAGACCCTCATGGCACATGACAGTGTTTGAGAATATTATGATGCTGCATGGGATATTAGATGCAGTCAAAAGTAGGAACTTTATGACCACCCTTAGTGGAAGAGCAATTCACTACTCAATACAAAAAAAAGAAGCTTTAGTGACTGCATTTCAGTGGCTGTACATTATTGTCACTAATTAGTGATTGCATAGTAACAGATCACTCAGTAACCATTTTCATGATAATTTTTGTAAAACGATTTTGAGATCGCTCATTAACTGATTAATAACTGCATCAATGACCACCTTTTGTGGTCACTAATTAGTAACCAATTTTTAAAATAGTCTTTGAATTGATCATTAATAGTGACATATTTATTTCGATTAGTGATTGAATTTGCTTCGGTGACTAATAATCTATGCAGTCATTAATTTGATTACTAATTAGTGATTTATTATTTTTCACTTATTAATTCCATCACTAATTTGTGATCAAATTTTCTTTCAATCACTAATTAATGAACGTATTCTTTCAATCATTAATTGGTTAGAAATATAAAATTTTCTTTCTTTAAAATATTTTAGTAACACAAAAACATAAAAATTTATATAATGTTTATATTGATATATTTACAAATTTATATAAATAATAATTTTTATATCGATAATTTATTAGAAACATTTTCAACAAACTACTATCTATCGATAATTTGAGATCCAAAATATAATAAGTTAAGATAGTAATCATGCATACAAACTAACTTGAGACCCAAAAAATAATAAGTTAAAATAGTAATCATGCATAAAAATAACTTAACAAAGTGATGGTACAGAAAAATACATCTCACTACTATAAACAAAGATTGAGTGGCTAAATTTTAGTAACCCAAAACTATTTAACTTAATATATATAAAGTAAATGATGTTCAATCTTAGTTCAAGAATGTTTATTATGTAATAATGACATGAATAAATTATTTTTATCCCTTTTTACCATCTCAACATTTGCTATATATAATTTATTATAAATATGAGTTATTTTATTATTAATAGGTCAAACCTATGTTAATTGATTTTTGGTGACTCTATATCTAATGATGGTTAAGTACTCAATATATACATGTCATCTTCCGTATTAATTTTTGTAATCTCTGTGTGTGTGTGTGTGTGTGTATTAGTTTATGTATAAAGTTAATATATATACATATATTAGTTTATGTATATAATGCAAATTGTGAAGGCATATGAAGCACTAGGGTCCAATAATAAAATTGAAAATAAACTAGGCTACACATGCTAAAAAGGATCTAAACATGCTATTGGTTCAGATTTGGAAAGAGAGTTACCTTGATTTGCTTAAAAATAAGGAAATGATGAAGATCAGTTCTTCAATCCAGAAATTGTCACACAGCAACACAGCGGATTTGGAGCAACTTTTGCCTGAGCCAAACTCCTCCAAAAATTTCAAAACAATTACAGCACCGTCTCAACTCCTTGATGAAGTTACTATAAATAATTTGGCTCAAAAAGCCTCAGGGATCCACGGATTGACCTGACAATGAATCTCTACAGGCTAGCAATCCAATTGTCTTACCTCTAACAATATGATCCACGGACGAATGCTAGATCCTAATCTCCTTAATTTTAGTTAGAAAACAAGAAGGAAATTTATAGAGATGAAGGCATGATTTGAGGTAGGAGAAGAAGACAGAAAGCTATGCTTCAACACTGAGGCAACACTTGAGATTTGGAGAGAAAATGTGAGAGAATCTAATTCTTTACATGGAGCATCATTGGCCGTTCCTTTCTCCCTCTATATCTATATATAGAGTGAGAATGGTGTGATGCCAAGGTGGCATCACAGTTTCCTCAAAGGGACCACCAACTTGCCTTGCAAGTTGGCAAGTTGTAAATTCAAATGTGAATTTGAATTTTGTGTACATTTTAATTTCATTTAGAATCTCATTTCAAATTAATTGAAATACCACACCAAATAAAATTTTTATTTGAATTTTTCCCCCAAAATGGATTTCTCTCATTATTTAAATTAAACACTTTAATTTAATTAATTGACCTTTGACTTAACTCTAAGGTCAACTCTTTAAGTTAGTTATGGTTAACTTAACTCTTTAAGCTAACTTGATCAATTGATGGTCATGTGGTACCAAATAATTAATTTCTTAATTATTGATCTAATTTAACTCCTTAAATTAGTTGATCAACTTAACAATTAAATTGATCAAGCCAAAAAAGACCAAATTTTCTACAACCTCAAAATTGGTCTACAAGGAATAATTTTCTAACTATTCAAATATTCCTTTATCATGTAGGAAATGCAATTGGCTTTTATGTGTGACTCATTAGGTTCTACCATTCATTAGACAAGGGTTCACAACCATTATGATTTTTGAATATCGAATATTTATTTTAGTTTAAACTCTTTTAAACTAATCGACTCAATTCAATTATTTGTTACCTCACTGGAACACTTGATTCACTTGGTATAACATTTGTGTAGCCTTGTCGACAACCAATTTATTGATACATGATATATGTACGGAGATTTGTTGGGCCAAGTACCGATCCTAATGGAATGCTTGTATATATGGGATACGCTAGGAGTTCCCACCCCAAGTGTTAGTGATACGTTAGGGGTCTTTCTTGGGTATCAGCAATGCATTGGGAGTCCTCCTTAGGCATCCGTGATGTGCTAGATGTCCTCCTTGGATGGAATAAGGAAAATTTTGATATTTATGTTATACTTGGATTATTTAGATTGCATATTATGCTTGGGTTTGCTTGCTCCTAATTGTATTCTGATCCAGAAGTAATAAGGATGGTCTAGTTTTCTTGGTCTAAATCAGGTTGATGTAAAGGCCAAAAGAGCCAACAGCAATTCATTAAAAGCTAAATCGATTGAGACGACCTTGGGCCGTTGGAGGCAATGGAACCACTCCTGATCTAGTACCTACTTGTGACTTGGATCTTGATAATGTCTATATTTTGGCATATTTGTGTTTTCCTTGTATTATCATGCCAGTTAATATTTTGTTGAATTACTATTTCTTTGATAAATTCATTTGTTTATTTGTTGCACTTCCCTATCTGAGTCCTTAAGACTTACCTTTTTGTTATCCTTTATGTTCTTCCCAGACAGTTATGAAAGTGGAAAGAGGGCCTATAATTTGATCTAATAGGCTGTTTCATATGGATTTTTGTGAATATGTGTGCATATAGGTTCACCTACTTGTTAAAGTCTGACTTAGAGACATTGTGATATGTCAAATGTGTATTTGGAAATTATAGCTTGTATATGTATATGTTGTGTTTCACGAGATGATGCTTTGGGACAATACTTAAGTGTGGCTCAGAGTTGATATTGTTGAATGCTACTGGAAAAATTGGGCATGTATGTAGTACTTTGGCTGTGTTGCCTTAAATTTGAAGTTTGATGTTATGTATAAGTTCTGTTGAAATTTATAGGCCTATCGATTATCTTGGATGTTGAACTAAGATTGACCTGGTGACATCTCAACTTATAGACCAGCTTGCATGAGGTGCCACAAGAATGATATTATGTTTATTTTGTGTGTTACCACTTATTCCATAATTTAACATGTTAATTAAGTTAAATCATAGCTAAGAGAATTCTTAAATGAAAACAAAAAATGTTTAAAAATATATGTGATAAAATAAAAAAATGATCTAAACATACAATTCACTATTTAAATGGAATTGTAATACGGTTAATGAGACATGACTCATATGATCTGTTATTTTGATCCAATATTGTTAAAGCCTTTTTTTCAAAACAGACTTGGTATAACATATGGTGTAGGCCCAATCTTAGAAGCTTGTAATGAGTGAGCTCTCTCGGGTTTTATTTATATATATGTATATTGTGGCTAGTTCCCCTCTCCATTTCACATTTTGATATTGTTATCCTATTAAAGTTGCCAAATGGTTTGTGTGAAAAGGAGAGGAAGAGTTAGTAATTAATCGTGAAATTGCAAAAATTGTTGATATCAATTTTATGGCTCAAACAAGTATGATGAATAAATCTATTTATAATGTTTTGATTTCATGGATATATGCATCTTATGTTAAATGTTTGCCTATATTTAGTATTAGAGCCATATATCTATGAATCAGAACCCCCAATCTTGTTGATTGGATTTTGTAGATTTGTTATTCCATTATTATGAATGTCTTGGGTATATATTGACTATCTTTTATGGAGTTTGTGCATGAGCGCGCGGGGGGATGACAAAGTCTAAATTTTTAGGAATACGTTGAGATTTCTCTTGAAATACTTAACCCAAATTTTTCCAACATATGATGTTTAAGGTAGAAAATTACAGGGTGCAGAATCAGTCATATCTTTGTGCTTTAATATGATCAGTTCAATATCCAAACTAATAAAAAAAAAAAAACTATGGATGGTAGAGACGCAAGGCCCCATCCAGCATTTAGCTGCACGAAGATGCCACATGCATGCGGCTTGGCTTCGACACAATTCATCCCAGCTGATTTTCTAATAAAAAGACAATTTTGACTTATTCCTAAAATCCAAGCACTATTGTTTCGTCCAAATCCCTTTATAGTCCACGTTCTAAGACATCACTATAAAAAACTATAGGTTGCAATTGTGCTCTTGAGCATTTTCCTTTTTATAAATATATGATCCGTGATATTGAATGAGGATGGTATTCTTTTTTATTTCATAAATAATATGATCTATATTGAATGAATTTAAAGAAATGCATGTAGGGGATGCAGTAGCCTTTTTTTTCGCTCGATGAGGTGTTTTAAGTACTCATTAATGAAATGTGTTATAACTTTTATTGTTTTGAATCTGATGAATTATTAAATTTGCTGAATAATAATAAATAAATGAATAAAAAGGGGACAGATTGCCATGATGCAACAGTTGTTATGCTCTACACATATATTACTTAGCATTGGACGTGGACTCCATTAAAGTACTTGCGCTTTCTGTATTGCTCTTTTTTTTTATTTTGTATTTCATTTTTATTTTTTTTGTTATTTGCCTATATATATACACACATGTAAAGGGAATAAATGCTCACATATGCGAATTTTATACGTACATGCAAATTACAAATTGCTCTAGTTATTCTCCTTCATCCTTGTTCTCTATGTGAGTATCTTTTGATGTGATAGATTTTCTCTCTCCAATATGGTGGAAATTATGATCTATATATGCAAATGGATATGCTTTGAGCCAACAAAAATAATACAATTTAAATTTACTTTTATATTTAGTTAGTTATATTAATTATGAGAGTAATAGTTCTATGTACGAGTACTCCATATATATTTGACAAAAATTTGATAATTAAACGCATTAGATTCTAAAACAATTTGAGTGCCACAAATTTTACATAGAACTCTTAAAAGTACATATTGTTTTAGTACTTTT
>JACGDI010005381.1:553053-577225 GCA_014898725.1 Jacaranda copaia
TTGCATACATATTGTGCGTGTGCAAGTTGGGCAATTTATTATTGAACTTGATCATGTGCTTATTTTATGGATTGAAATAAATAGTTACACCAAAGTGTTCTATTTATTGAGATTTGTAGAATTCGCAACATGCATATCTTGAGTTGAAATTATTATGCATTCTTACCTGCTCAAAGGGGGTTAGAGATGTGTGATAATTGGTTTTGTTTAGTGTGAAACATATTGATGGAGATATATTAATCTAGAAGATTTATTTCCTAAAGGAGGCAACTTTTCAAAAATTGGAGGCATTGTGATTGTGGTGCGCTCTGCCTAAACAAGAGTTTGTCACAACTCATAAGGGCTCTATGAGGAATTAAGCTATAGTATTTTAAGTTTATTCTTGTTAATTGCCTATTATTGACATAACTTGTTGCATTCTTAGTGTTTCGGATAATTACTATAGATTTAAATAATAGAAGTACTACTACTGAAGTTTAAATGGTGGAAATTATAAAAAATGGAAGCAAGATATTAAGTTTGTCTTGGGATTATTTGATATTGATAAAACCTTCTGGGAGGATCAGCCTCCCCAACCTAATGATAATGCTTCTAATTCCGTGAAAAGAGCTTATAACCAATGGGAGAGGTCCAATCACTTATCTTTTAGCTATGAAAACTTCAATTGAAGAGCATTTAGTTAGTACACATCCTAAGACTAATTATGTTAAGGAATGTTTCCACATAATAGAATAAATGTATCAAGTGTATGATAAGTTTGAGGTGGAAAATCTAAGGAGTGATATGGTAAGTATGAAATATAAAAATTTTGGCGAAGTTAAGGAGTATATTCTAAAATAATTCATATCGAATTTGGACTCAAAGATCTTGACATTTCCTTTGTTGATAATTGTGTTGTCCATGTTGCTCTCAATTCCTTACTTGTGGAATTTATCAAATAAAAATAGCCCACAATACTTGATGCGGTTGAAAGTCGCTTATAGTGAAAAGGGTAGTGTTTGGGATAAATTCGACCATGAAGGTCAAGTATTCAAAGCAGTATTTCTCTCGAAATTTGAGATCTGCAACCAAAACACATGTTAGACTAGCCGAGGTGCCCCCAACTAAGGCACTCTGACGCTCAAGTTAATTCTAGTCGAGATATAGTAATCGAATAGAATATTGAGAGTATAGAAGGTTTATAGCGTATTTGGCATTACCTTATGCATGATTGAGTATGAAGTATTTATAGCCTTCTGCAGGCGTGATTTGACCATGGTGCCCTTATCAGGTGTACTGACTTTTGTCTTTGCCAGGGAGTTGATGGTCATTCCATGTCCAGATCTTGGTACTATTTCAAGTGGTTGAATCTCCTATTTTTTGGGGTGAATAGTACCTCTAGAGGCACCTCCATGCCAAAGGTGGTGGCAGGATTGGCAAAGTTGGTGGCAGGGTTGGCGGCAGCGACTGTATCGATTGTCAAGCATCATTAATGTGGAGACATGCTGCCTGTCGAACTAATAACTACAGTGAAGTTTTGAGTCAATATTGGAGCGAGTCTTGAGGTCAATATATGTTGATCAGACCTGACTGTTAGAACATCCAGAGTGGTCCTAAGGTTGATGCAGGTCGATCGCGAATCCTGCCAAATATGGTCAATACAGGTCGACTAAATGATCTTTGATAGGCAATTTGGCCCAGACTTAATGTTGGCCTCCTGGGCTATCCCACTTGATGTTAGGCCTATTGGGTCTACTGGGTTATCCCATATCATGAGTCCCCCCAACTTGTGGTCTTGGTCGAGTTTGTCGACGAGAAGAAGCATGGAGTTTGCATTCAGTTACGGTAGTTACCATATTTAACTAAGGTTTTTAAACTGCCGACTAAGGTTTGAGGTAATGTTTTTGCATTTAATACGTCTATTAGTGTATAGAATATGAAGCGTACTGGGGCAGGCTATCATCATAACAGTTGCTTGGATTCCCGCGCATGAACGCCTATAAATAATAGGATAACTGACTCCATTTATACTTTTGTTGCCAATACATCTGGTTGAATTATTGCCTTTGAAGCTCTTCAAGCTTTCATGTGCTTTGCCCTTTCGAGATTTTCATTGTAAGTACCTCTACTGTTCTTGTTCTTTTCTACCTTTTCATTTATAGAAGCATATCTTTCAGTTCAAATAGTAATGACACTAGGTTAGAGAGTGTGGCCCATGAAGGGGAGACTAGAGCGGAGAGTATATCTCAAACATCTCATAAGAGTGAATCGAGTTCATCCACGAGCGATAGCTCTAGCTCGAGCAGTTCCAGTAGCTTGAGTGATGTTAAGGTTGTTTTGGAGGGGGATGTTGGCCCTAGTGATGTGTTTGTAACCCGAGGTCGATTATTTATCCCCGACCCCTACACCAAAATAGCCTCTAAGATAACTCCTATTGACTTGATCCGTATTAGGGCAGTATATCACATACCTAAAGAATATGAATTGATAGCGCTAGGGACTGAAGGTATGATGCATCGACCTCTCAGGAGGTATATAACTATGTTTGAGGAGGGGTTAAAATATGGCCTTAGGCTTTCACTCGCCCAACCAATAGTCAACCTCTTACTAGGTCTAGAGGTTTACATCACCCAACTACTCCCAAATTATTTTGCCACACTATATAGTTTTGTTGTGCTGATGCATTTGTACAACTAGCCTGTGTCCTTTGCTAATTTCTCAAACTTATTCCACCTATCTATGTCCCAAAAGTTAGATAGCACTGAAGAGTCTAGTTTTTATTACCTGATTGCTCAACCCCGGCGAAAGTTTTTGGTGTCCCCTGCCTCTTCTTATGGGTAAGAGTGGAAAAAATATTTCTTTTATGTTCGGGGGCCGAAAGTTCTTGCCATTCCAAGGGGTTGGTGAAAAAGGCCTACGGAGATGCCCAGAAACTAAACACCTAGTTAGCCTAACATATTCATTCGGAATTTGATCGAATTTAGGCAAATGGAGGCCTCAATTCTAGCTGAAGAGAGGTGTTTGGTTTTGACTGGCCCATCACCTGCCCAACTCGACCTGCCTGCGGCCGATCGACTAGGTAAAGATATTTTTTTGATCAGCCGATGAGTACTGAGGCTCTAAAGTAGATGACATCAGGGCTATTCATGACCGACCAATAAAAGCTGATGAGCCTCAGTCAGCTCGAGACAATGAAGGCGATGTCCTACTATTGCAATGTGGTAAGTATGAGATCGATAGTCTCAACCATAATTTTTCTTTTATATATTGGTTTGAAAAATGATATTATTGTGTTTTAGATACGACTGCTGGGTTGTAACATGTACCAGTGATCTGAGAAGGCATTGGCTGCCAAAGAGGAGTTGGAGGCGGAAGGAGAGATAGAAATGCTTAAGGTATAGCTCGAGTCTTCCCAGCTCTAGGTCGAGCAATTGAACAAGAAAATAGCTGACTTCCAAGAGTAACTCAACTCAACGGATCCACAGTTGATCTAGGCCATCGAGAATCAAAGTCGAATGGACAACATCATAAAGAAGGCCTAGCTAGACTTGCAGGTGAGCTAAAGTTCTAATCGGGCTCAAGGTCATGCAGAGGTGACCAGCCAAGCTAAAAAGGCCTTCCTCTAGCATCTGCCCGTGGTGCGGCACAAGGCTATTGAATAGTTTATGGTGAGTACGACCTTTCAGGATACCAGCACTTGCATCACTTGATGATGCTCGTGAAGCATTCTATAGGGCCATCAAACAGCTTGAGCAATTGGGCTATGCTTTTCAAGCTGAGAATAGGAGCAGAATGAGCCTCATGCTAAACAAGAGACTGGAGCTTTATCCAGACCCAGAGGAGGGCGGCACCGAGCAGGCCCCAGAGGTTGAACCTACAGCTACTGACCCAATGCGCTACTAATTGAGGCACAAAAGAAAAAGCCCAAGGTTGATGCTAGGCTAGAGTAAATATCCACTGAATTTGCATTCGCAAAAGACCTCATAGCCTAAATGAAGAAGAAAGAAGTTAATTTGGCACAGTACGTGCTGCGGTCGACTAAATTTATGGGCAACATCGTGGGACCTTCTGAACGTCCCTAAGCAGTCTCTCCTCTCGCCTATGCGGTGCCAAAATCAAACTCAGAATAGGCTAAAGGTGACCAAAAAAAGCTGAGCCAGAACTGAACCAGCCTTTGTCTTTCTTTTTTTTTTTGTAACCTGCAAGTGAACGATGAATAAAGGCATATTTTCCTTTTCATTTCCATCCTATTGTGTCATACATATCCTTTGATTTCCATTGTGATAATGTGGAGAATGTTTGATTGCCTGTCGAATAGCAATTATGTTGCATGACTATGTCGTCAATTGATTAATACTCCTGGTTAACTATTTATTCAACCTTTGGATTTAGTTGTCCATTAGAAGGAATCATATCCTTTGCCAACTATAGGGTCGACAAAAATCAAATGGTTGCCTGGAAAAGCTCATTCATCAATGTGGAGGTTGACTAAAAATTTGGACGGCTAGGAGCCATTTGAATAGCAGCAAGGGGTTGCTTATTCATCGACTATGGGGTTGACTGAAAGCTTGGACGGCTAAGAGCCGTTTGAGTGGCAGTAAGGGGCAGCTTGTTCATTGACTACAGGGCTGCCTAAAAACTTGAATGGTTAGGAGCTATTTGAGTAGCAACAAGGGCTGCTTAGTCGTCGATTACGGGGTTAACTAGAGACTTGGATGGCTAGGAGCCATTTAGGTGGCAGTAAGGGGCTACTTAGTCATCGACTATAGGGTCTACTAGAGACTTAGACGGCTAAAAGCTATTTAGATAGTAGCAAGGGGCTGCTTAGTCATCGACAATGCGGTCGATTAAAATTATTAAAGATATCAATCAAGCCAATATAATTGGGATTTTATTCAAGCCAAAGGGTTGCAAAGATGAGTACTATACATTTTCAAATATAAAACTTCCTAAGATTGACAGCATTCCATAGGCGGGGGAGTTTCTCTCCTTGTATGTTGGCCAGCCTATAGGCATTGTGTTTTGCTACTGTGATAACAGAGTATGGCCCTTCCTACTTTAGTTCGAACTTGCCCACATTCTTGGACACCTCTACCTTTTTTAGGACGAGATCTCCAATATTGAAACGGTGCTCTTTGATCATTTTATTATAATTCTAGGCCATCTTTGACCTGTAGCACTGCATAATGTTATAAGCCTCCTATCGACGCTCATCAATAGTTTTAAGATCAAGCTTTTTCTCTAATGTGTTTATTAGTGGGTGGAAATAGATGATGCGAGTAGTATGCTGGATCAATTCTGAAGAGAGGACTGCTTTTGACCCATAAACTAGGCTGTACGAGGTATGACCGGAGGCTATTTGGGGAGTTGTCCTATAAGCCTATAGCACTCCAAGTAGGTCATCTACTTAATTTGCACTGGTGTCCTGAATTTTTGCCTTCAATTGGTTGAGGATAGTTCAGTTGGTCACCTCGATCTGACCGTTCAACTGAAGGTTGCCCACCAAAGTGAAATGTTGTGCAATCCCAAAGGCCTCACACTAATCTCTTGTAATCTTACTCTGGAATTGCGTACTGTTATCTAAAATAAAGACCTTCGGCAGGCCAAAATGGCAAATGATATTTTTTCATATAAAACTTTTGATGGACATATCTGCTATTTAAGGAACAGCCTTAGCTTCAACCTACTTGGTAAAATATTTGACCGCTACAATTATGAACTTTCGCTGCCACATTGATTTCCACAAAGAGCCCACTATATTGATTCCCCATTGATTAAACGGTCAAGAAATTTGGACATTAACTATTAGTGTTGCTGGTTGGTACGGCAGATTGGAATGAACTTGACATGACGCATATTTACGTGCAAAATCCATGAGTCTTTCAATAATGTTCGTAAAAAATACCCATGTCTGATTATTTTGTGGGCAAGGGACCTCCTTCCAGAATAGTTGCCACACATGCCTACATGAACATCCTATAATACTTTCAACGCCTAATCCTAATCCAAGCATCTCAATGGGGGTCCAGCGAAAGATCTCTTGTATAACTAATTGTGCTCGTTGAGGGTGAATTTAGAGGCTTGACCTTGAAGGCATCGAGCCTCATTCTTATCATTGGGGATAGTGCCTTGGCTAAGATATAGCTTTATTGGGGTTTGCCAAGAAACTATTGTCTCCTCAATAGTTATTACTAGGTTCTCATTAGATAGCGCAATTGACAGCCTATTCGAGACCAAAAATGTGATTTTCTTGTCTCTTGTTCCTCTAATGGAGTTGACAAACTTGGAGAGAGCATCTGCCCATTCATTCTCAGATTGGGGGACCTGACTGAGAGTAAATATTTTGAATGATTGCTGCAACTTCTTTACCTCGGCTAGGTATCAGGTCATCAATTGTTCTTTGGCTTCAAAATTTTTCTCGACCTGCTTTGCTACTAATTGGGAGTCCGTTATCGTGACAAGGTGTTCGACCCTTCGCTCAAGCACCATTCTTATTCCTGCCAGCAAGGTCTCATACTTAGCTTCATTGTTTGTGATTGTATAATCTAATTTGATTGCAAATTCATACTCCTCAGCATCTGGGTAGTAAAAAGCGACCTCTATTCCATCTCCAGATGTGGTCAATGACCCATCGATGTGTAAAGTCCAAATAAGAGGGCCTGGGATATTTTTCTCGGGCAAGTTGACTCACTCTGGAATGAAGTCAGCAAGAACTTGCGCTTTAATGGTCGTTCCAGGTTGAAAACTAATATCAAACTCCTCCAGCTCGATCACCCACTTAGTCAATCTCCTTGATACATTGGGTTTTACCAACACCTACTTCAACGGTTGGTTGGTTAGCACTATGATAGAATGAGACTGGAAGTATGGTCTCAGCTTTCGAGCAGTGGTCACTAATGACAATACAAATTTCTCAATTTTCAAATAATTATGTTCTGGCCCTTAGAGTGATTTACTGCAATAGTAGACTGGTCGATGGTTGCCATCTTAGGTTGATAATAGTATTAAACTAATCGATGCTTCAGAGACTACCAAATATATCTGAAGTGCTTTTCCCAACTCAAGTTTCGCCAACATTGGGGGTGAGGCCAAATATTGCTTCAACTCAATCAGCGCTCGGTCAAATTATTTCGTCCATTGAAAACTCGTCTTTCTGACATTCCTGAGAATTTTGAAAAAGAGGAGGCTTTTGTTAGCCAATCTCATGATGAACCTTCCTAAAGCCATGATTCTCCCCACCAATCTCTAAATATCTCGAACAGTTCTCAAAGGGGTGACATCTAAAACTATTTGAATTTTCTGTGGATTCGCCTCAATGCCTCTTTAGTTGACTATATAGCTTAGAAATGTTTCTCCTTGGACCCCAAATGTACATTTCTTCAGGTTCAACTTCAATCCAAATGCCCTTAGAATCCTAAAAGTATGACTAAGGTCGAGCAAGTGGTTTTGGGCTTTTTTCGTCTTGACTATCATGCCATTAACGTAAACTTTCATTGATTTTTCAATCTCATCTTTGAACATAAAGTTAACTAATCACTGATACGTTGCCTGGCATTCTTCAATTTGAACGGCATGGCAAAGAAGTAATATTGCCCATTAGAAACAACAAAAGATATTTTATCCCTATTCTCGGGTGCCATGAAGATCTGATGACAGCCTTAAAATGCATCCATCATACTTAACAATTCACACCAAGCAGTTGAATTAACTAATAAATCTATCCGAGGTAAGGGTTAAGGATCCTTGTGACATGCTTTATTCAAATCAGTAAAATCATTACACATCCGCCACTGTCCCTCAGTTTTTGAGACTAGGACAACATTACAAAGCCAAGAGGGATACTGAATTTCTATAATATATCCTGCATCTAAGAGTTTTCTAACCTCCTTCTTAATGATTTGTGTCCTCTCAATGTTGAACGTTCTTATCTTTTGTCAGACTGGCTTGTACGAGGGGTCTGTGTTGAGGCGGTGAACAATAATGTTAGGGTCTATCCCTTGGAGGTCGAATGCCTTCTAAGCAAAGACGTCGATATTTTTCCTCAGAAAATCAACCACGAGATACTCTAAGTGGGGGCCCAAGTCTATTCCAATACAGGTCATCTTTTTGGGGTTACCCTATTTGAGCTCAATGGCCTTAACTCCCATACGGGCTCCACTCTAGTGTTTTATAGTTTTCGCTTCTTATTGACCTGGGACTCTTCAAGTTCTGTTACAAAGGCATCCCCTGAAGTCTTCAGCTGCAGTCACGTCTTTTGCTTGGTTGACTTGATCGAGATATTGTAGCATTTCCATGCCTCCTTTAGGTTGTACAAAAGCTTGCCCATGCTTGCTGAGGTCAAAAACTTAACTTACAAATAATAAGTAGACACAATGGCATAGACATCATTGAGGGTAGGTCGGCCTATGATGACATTATAGGTAAATGGGGTTGCGACCACAAGAAAATTCAGCATTAATGTTCTCCTTCAAAGAGCCTCTCCAAAATATGTGGATAAGTTGATCAACCACTCCAATATAATCTCTGACCCCCCAATCTGACCGGCGGTGTGCACATAGGTTCAAAATTTAATTTTCCTATGTTCATCCTCTTTAAGGTGGATAAGAAGATGACATTTGCCAAGTTACTGTTGTCGATCAAAACTTTGCGCACCTCAAATTTTGCAATTTCCACGAAGATAACCATTAGACAGTTTATCTTATGATTGATATTTTTGTCCTCAAGGTGAGCTAGGTCAGCATCGGTAAATGAAATGGGTTCTACGGTCATTGTGAGGTAAAAAATTATCTCGACAGGCGAAGCTTTATTAGACTCAAGCCTCCTTTGTATTTGCCTCCAAGCGGACTTAAATCCCCCCCAATGGGACCTCATGCGATCATGTCAATTACCCCTCTAATGGGTGGGCGATCCTCCTGGGCAGGCTTTTTTCCTTTATCTTTTCTCCTAGGGCTAACCGACCTTTCTCTATAGGGAGTTCAATTGATTTTGCCCTCTTCAGTCTGAGCTTCCACAGCTATGTACTTTTTGAGGTGGCCTTGCTTGATCAGCCTCTCGATCTCGTCTTAGAGATTAAAGCATTCATTTGTGTCGTGCCCCTTCTGTTTGTGGACGTAGCATATTTCTTTGATTTTTTCATGGCTTTAGTCTCCATCAACTTTCTGGGGCTTTTAAGGAGGTTGTCATGTTGAATGGCATAAAGGACCTCCTTCCTAAGGATGTTCAAAGGTGTATAGTCATGGAAACACATGATCGGAGATCAACCTTGCTCCTTGTATTTTTGGTCGTCTCTTTCCTTCTTCTTATTCTCAACTTCAGAGGATCCAAACTTGAGCCTGTTCATTTTCTCTTATGTCATGTACCTTTCGGCCTGGTTGAGTAGCTCCTCCATAAACTCAGGATGTTTTCGCACCAATGCATTAGCGCACTCTTTGTGTCTAAGCCCCATGAACAACATATCGATCAAGAACTCAATCCTGGAATTATCTATTTTTAGGACCTCTATGTTAAATCTAGTGAAGAAATCACAAAGGGACTCCCCCTCGTCTTGCTTGACAGTGTAGAGGTGGGTATGGGGGAGCTTCAACTTCTTTATGCTAGCAAACTAGTGTAAGAACTTATCGCACAGCTGGTCATAAGAATAAATCGATGAAGGTTCAAACTTCACAAACCAGTCCTATGCGATGCCTTGGAAGGTGGTTACTAACATCTTGGGATGGATGTATTCGTTGTGTCTGTGCAACTGCATCATGTGCTCCAACTGCATGAGGTGCTCATTGAAGTTGGTAGAGCCGTCATACCTCGATAAACCTATTGGGACTTTAGCATCAACGGTGATGCACTCATCAATGATATCTTGAATAAAAGGGGACCTTCTTTCTCGATGAGACCTCTAAGGAGCATCCAAGTTTGGTGCTCTGTTAGTGTTTCTCCTCGAAATCTTGTCGAGATACCTATTCAACTATTGGACTTGAAGGGATACTTCTTTCCATTCATCCCGATCTACCTGGGTGACATACAATCAAGACTCGATCTAACACACTCAGCCCTATCGCGCTGCAGGGCTCGAATAGGCAGAGGCACAAGGTCTATAGATTCTCTCCTTTCTTTGCAGTAATCATGCCTAGAGCGTTCAACCTTATCACATTGCATGGCTCGATTAGGCCTGACATGATTTACCAAACCTGCTATCTCTTCCCATATTTCTGGTTGTCTCTTCTTCTCCTGTGGGCATTTGGGGCTGATCTCTCGCCTGGCGGATGGCTGCCAAGATTCTCTGTGGCCACAGCTATTCTCAGTAGACCTATTCTTCAACAGGGGCAGCTATAAAGTTACACTGATGGAAAGAGCAAGCACTGTAGTGTGTCTGTTCAAAGCGATAGATAGCTGGATTGATATTTGAGCTAAAATCTGCTCACTTATTAGTTGCATTAACTGGGGTATTGTGAGCATCACCACC
The DNA here is from genome assembly GCA_014898725.1 of Jacaranda copaia. Lineage (NCBI taxonomy): Eukaryota > Viridiplantae > Streptophyta > Magnoliopsida > Lamiales > Bignoniaceae > Jacaranda > Jacaranda copaia. The sequence continues at coordinate 563,489 of JACGDI010005381.1, forward strand.
TGCTCCTGAGGAGTACTGGTACCTAGAGCATTATACTTTACTGGGAGGATGAAGAGGCGAAGAAATGGACCTCTTACTTTTCTCCCTTCCAAATGCTACTCTGCATGTGTTCACCATCTCTTCATTGTAATCTCAATAGATTTCCACAAATGGCGCCAAAATTGATACGGCTGAAAGTCGCTTATAATGAAAAGGGTAGTGTTTGGGATGAATTTGATTAGGGAGGTCTAGTATTCAAAGATGTATTTCTCTTGAGATCTGAGATCTACAACCACAACACATGTTAGACTAGCCAAGGTGCCCCCAACTAAGGCACTCTGATGCTCAAGTTAGTTCTGATTGAGATATAGTAATCGAACATAATATTGAGAGTATAGAAGGTTTATAGCATATTTGGCATTACCTTGAGCGTGGTTGAATATAAAGTATTTATAGCCTTCTCCAGGCGTGATTTGACCATGGTGCCCTTATTAAGTGTACTGACTTTTATCTTTGATAGGGGGTTGATGGTCATTCAATGTCCAGATTTTGGTACTGTTTCACATGGTTGAATCTCCTATTTTCCAGGGTAAATAATACCTCTGGAAGTGCCTCCCTACCAAAGGTGGTGGTAGGGTTGGTAGAGTTGGTGATAGGGTTGGTAGCAGCGATTGTACCTATTGTCATGTGTCATTAATGTGGCAACTTGCTACCAGTCAGACTAATAAATGTGGCAAAGATTTACGTCAATGTCGAAGTGGGTCTCGAGGTCGATACATGTCGATCAGACCTGACTGGTAGAACATCCTGCTAAGTATGGTCGATACAGGTCGACCAAATGATCCTTAATAGGTGATCTGGCCTAGACTTGATGTTGGGCTTGTTGAGCCTACTGGGTTATCCCATATCATTACCCAGAATGAGTTATATAGTATTCTTAATCTTATATCCACATGTGTCTTTGAGGAAGAGAAAATTAAGGGGGGGAGTGGACAAATAGCCTTTCTTGTTTCAGAAAACATTTTCTATATACCAACTTTCACTGAAAACTTAATTTCTATTTTTATTCCAAACAATTTGGGTTGTGATATCTCTTTTGACAAAAAGAAGATTAGTTTGATAATAGACTCTAAAGTTATTGATTGTGGCATTTTTTTTAATAGTCGTATATGTTGACATTAGCTTCCAATAAAATTTATTCTTCATATGTAAAAGACCCCTAAATAATGATTATTCTTCCATATTATGGCATAAGTGGTTTGACCAAATTTCTAAAAATATGATTGAAAGACTGATAGTATTCTTCCTAGTCTAGCTTTGGAGATAAGAAAATTTATGTTGATTGTATTAGAGGTAAACATGATTGGGTAGGAAATATATGGGATTGCTTGTCAAATATTTATAGAAATCTAGAATTGTTGCTCATTATATCATACTTGAGAGTCTAGAGTAAAATGGTGTAGCTGAAAGGAGTAATTACACCATAGCTGAGATCATTAAGAGCATGTTGAGTTGATGTGAGGTACCTAAACTTCTTTGGGATGAAGTCATAAGAATTGCCATGCATATTCCTAATCGTCTTGTTACTAAATTTGTTCTTAAAACACCTTTGAATTGTGGAATAATAAGAAGTCTAGTTTAAACCATCTTTATGTATAGGGATGTCCTACGGAGGTTAGAATTTATAGCCCTTTTTTCTTTTAGAATAAGACCTACCCTACGTTTGCTTGTGATTAGTTCATTAGGTATCCAAATCAATCTAAAGAATATAGATTCTTTTGCCTATTATGTGGAACTGGAGTGGTTGAGTCTCAAATAACCAAATTCTTAAAGTGCAATGTGCCTAATAGTAATGATTCCCATTCCATAATTGTTGATGATCATATAAAATCTATCCCATTCTTTTCCTAGCTACACATGAAATTTAGGATCCTCATAAACAAGTATCTACACCTAATGCTAATATCGATGGTGATTTAAATATTGATCCACCTCAAAATCATGTCCATTCAAATGCCCCCTAGACATTCTATAAAAGAGAGACGTCTGGCAATTCCTGATGACTACTATATGTACTCTTGAATAGTGATTATGATGTTAGTCCTATAGTTGATCCTATCAGCTATTCTAATGCTATGTCTAGTCCTCAATTGAACTTGTGGTTTAGTGTTATAAAGGATGAAATTCACTCAATGAAAGGAAATAATGTGTGGGACTTAGTTGATCAGCCCTTAGGTCAAAATGACTATCGTTTGCATATGGGTGTTTAAGACTAAGCCTAACTTAAAAGAAAAGATTGAAAGATTTAATATTAGACTTGTAGCTAAATGCTTTACTTATAGAGTTGGAATTGATTATGGTAACACCTTCTTTCTAGTTTCCTTCAAAGATTCCTTCAGGATTACTATGAGTTTAGTAATTCACTTTGATTTAAAACTCCACCAAATTGATGTTAGGACAACTTTCCTTAATGACAATATTGTTGAGGAAGTTTATATGATTCAATCGAGGGTTTTGTTTAAGAAGGGAAGGAATGCCTAGTGTGTAAGCTGATTAAGTCAATTTATGGCCTTAAACATGCTTTTCATCAAAGGTATTTGAAGTTTGATTAGATATTGATTTCATTAGGCTTCAAGGAAAATAAAGTGGACCATTGTATTTACCTTAGGACCATCAGGAGCAAATTCATATATTTAATACTTTATTAATGATGATATTTTGCATGTTATTGGATTTGCTTAATGAGACCAAACCAATATATTATGTCATAGCTATGAATGACCTTGATAAAATATCATTTGGTTCTTGTAATAAAGATCTACCGTGATTTAATTCAAAGTTTGTTGGGGCTTTCTCAAGTGAGTTTTACTGATTATGTTTTGGTTAGGTTTAACATGTAAACTCATAAACTTAGAGATGCATCCGAAGTAAAAGGTGATAGGACATGAATATTGAGTGGCTGTTAAGAAAGTCTTAAGATATTTGAGAAAATTCTAAAGAACTTCATTTCAAAGTATTTTAGTTGATGATTCAATTTATAGGTCCATTGAGAATATCATGATAATATTGCTGTTGTGTTTCTTTTTGAGGAATAATAAGTCCTATAGTGCATCTAAATAATTAGAGTTTAAATACCTCATTATAAGAGACTTGGTTAAAAATAATACCATTATTATAGAACATGTTGATATTGACTCTATGCTTGCAAATTCTTTGACCAAGGAATTGAGACCTGTAATTTTCAAAAGATACATAGAACACATAGGTATGATTGAGTCTTTTGATGTATTGGGTTAAGTGAGATATGTTTCTTTATTGAATTTGTTACAATATTGAAGCCTTTATCTTATTGGCTTTCATTAATGCGATATTCTTTTTCAATTGTTGATATAATTGTTGAAATGTGTGCACATCTTTGATGTTGTATCTCGCTCGATATATATCTTGAGATTATGTGTTGATCTTAAGAGTTGGATATGTCTCATAAATGACACCATATTGTATTTTGAGTATTGCACAAGGCATACATGGTTTCTTCTGAATTCGAATTTTCTTGGGATTTTGCATTGTGTTCAAAAATCTATGTCTTACGAGAAAATCATGAATTTTCTTAGGGTTTCTTATTGTTCAAGAGGCCCATATCTTATAAGAAAATTAAATTGTCTTGAGATTTCATATAGTTTTCGAAATTCTTGTCTTGCAAGAAAATTGGAAGACCAACAATGAAATAGCATACATATTTGGATCATATTTAGTTGCTATTTCTTGCTACACCACCATGTTGGAATCCATGTTGGTGGTATATGTGACCATGGAAAGCCTTATGTTGATGAAAGATGCAATTACTGTTGTGATCCAATATTAGTAATTTTTACTGGATTGAATTGTGTTGGTAGTCTTGTCACATTGACATATTTCTTTTTCTTAAATTGTGGCCACAATCAAAATCTTTTGGTAATTTAGCCCGAAAGTTGTTTTCTCAAATTTTACCTTTCATTTTGTTTTAAAGTTACAATTAATATTTGTCCAAATAGGATAATGTTGGAATTTTATTCCAATATGTGAATTTTTATTAATATAATAAAAATGGGCTAAATTAATATGGCTAATGAGACATGAATCATAAGACCTATTATTTTGACCTAATATTTTTAGGTATTTTTTCTAAATAGACTTAGTGTGATAGCTATTGTAAGCCTAATCATAAAAGTTCGTGATCGGAGGACTCTTTAAAGTTTTATCTTATATATATTGTGGTTAGGTCCCCTTTCTACACTATATTTTGATATTGCTATCCCATTAAAGCTATCAAATAGTTTGTGTGAGAAGAAAAGAAAGACTTAGTAATCAATCATGAAATTACAGAAATTGTCGATATCAATCTTATAGTTCAAATATGTATCATGAATAAATCTATTGATGCTGCTTTGATTTCATGAATAGGTGCATCTTGAGTTAAATTTTGCTTACAAAGATAAGCTATTCGTGTGAAATTTTATAATCATAAATAGAAAGTATTTTAATTAAATTGAAATTATCAATAGTTACATGGTTTATATTGTTGATGATATATATATATATATATACGATTGTGTGTGCGAGCATATATATATCAATTCATACTTTTATAGCTGAAGACGTGACTCGCCATGAGCCATTTCAATATGGTAACTGAAAAGATATATCATGATTTAATTGAAAAGTATATTTTGTATTTTCTATACTAATGCTGCTGAAAGTTGAGTATAGAGAAAATGGGTTGTGTTTTCGGATGAATCGACCAGTGAGGTTGAGTGCTTAGAGTTGTATATATCTTGGGGCTTGAGATCTACAACTACAACACACGTTAAACTAGCCGAGGTATTCCTGGTTAAGGCACTCCAACGCTCAAGTTAGTTCTGGTCAAGATGTGAAGATCGAACAAAATACAGAAAGTGTATAAAGCTTATAGTGTATTGGGCATTACCTTGAGCGTAGTTGAGTTTTAAGTATCTATAGCCTTCTCCAGGCATGATTTAACCCTAGTACCCTTATTAGGTGTACTGACTTTTATCTTTACCAGGGGATTGGTGGTCATTCCATGACCAGATCCCAATACTATTCTAAGTGGCTAAATCTCCTGCTTTCTCAGATGAACAGTACCTCTGGAGGTGTGTCTCTGCCAAAGGTGGTGGCAGGGTTGGCAAAGTTGGTGGCAGGATTGGCAGAGTTGGTGGCAATGGCTGTACTGATTGTCACTCATCATTAATGCGAAGGCATGCAGTCTATTAGACTAATAAATGCGGTAGAGATCTGAGTCAATGCTGGAGTGGGTCTTGAAGTCGATGCATGTCGACCAAACCTGACTATTGGAACTTCTGAAGTGGTCCTAAGGTTGATATGGGTCGATCGCGGACCCTACCAAGTGAGGTCGATACCGATCGACTAAATAGACTTAATGTTGGGCTTTCTAGGCTGTCTCATTTGATGTTAGGCCTACTAGGTTATCCCATATCATAAGTCCCCCCAACTCATGGTCTTGATCAAGCTTGTCGACAAGAAGAAGCAAGGATTTTACTTTCAATTATGGTGGTTACCATGCTCAACTAGGATTTTTGAATCCTCGACCCGAGTTTTTAAACTGCCGACCAGGGTTTGAAGTAGTTTCTCTGCATTTAATGTGGCTATTAGTGCGCAAAATATGAAGCGTATTGGGACAAGCTGTCATCATAATAGTTACTTGGATTCCCATGTACGAATGCCTATAAATAGAAGGATAATTAACTCTATTTATATTTTTGTTGTCTAAACTTATGGTCAAATCGCTATCTTTGAAAGCCTTCAAGCTCTCCTATGCTTTGCCTTTCTGAGATTTCTATTCTAAGTACCTTTTTTGTTCTTATTTTTTTCTACCTTTCATTTATAAAAGCATATCTGCTAGTCCAGATTCTGATAGCACTAGGTTAGAGAGTATGGCCTATGAGGGGGAGACAGGGGTAGAGAGTGTATCTGAGTTATCTCGTAGGAGTGAATCAAGTTCATTCATGAGCGAAAGCTCTAGCTCGAGCAGTACCAGTAGCTCGAGTGATGTTAGGGTTATATCGTAAGGGGAAGCTGGCCCTATTAATATGTTTGTAAGCTGGGGCCAATTATTTACCCCCGACCATGACCCTAAATAGCCTCCAAAATAACTGCTGTAGACTTAGTCCAGATTAGAGCAGCATATCACATTCTTGATGAGTATAAATTGGTAGTGCTAGGGACCTGGGGTAGGATGCATCAACATCCCCGGGGGTTTATAACTGTGTTTGAGGAAGGGTTAAAGTGCGGCCTTAGGTTTCCGCTCGCCTAACCCATAGTTGACCTCCTCCTAGGACTAGAAGTCTGCATCACCCAATTACTTCCCAACTGTTTTGCTATACTTTACAGTTTTACCATACTAATACATCTATACAACCAACCTACAACCTTTGCCAATTTCTCAAATTTATTTCACATACCCATGTCCCAAAAATTGGGTAGCAACAAAGAGTTTGGTTTCTATTACTTGACTACTCAACCTCGACGAAAATTTCTAGTATCCCCCATCTCTTCTTATGAGTAAGAGTGAAAAAAAATACTCTTTTTATATTTGGGGGCCAGGGGTTCTTATCATTTTGAGGGGTTGGTGGAGAGGGCCTATGGAGATGCCTGAAAACCAAACACCTAACTGGCCTAACACCTTCATTCAGGATTGGATCGAATTTGGGAAAATAGAGGCCTCAATTCTGACCAAAGAGAGGTGTTTGGTTTTGGCTGGCCTATCACCTGCCTAACTCGACTTGTTTGCAGGCAATCGACTAGGTAGAAACTTTTCATTGACTGTTTTGATTGAACGCTATCTTTCTGCTTGATTCTAATATTTACGGAATTTGTTTGCTCACGCAGATCACGACGAAATAATAGTCCGCAATAGCAATGAATCCCAGGTTTGGGCACTAAGGGCTGAGGCATGCCGATACGCTATTGCTGCTCAACAATAAGGTGTTGCTGAGCAAGCAGGTTCTGTGAGGTTGATGTCTGAACGGCCCCCACCATAAATCGAGCAGGCTCTTGAAACCTAATCTGCTCGTCAGGAAGAGCCCGAACACAACAGCCCCACAGGTTAGGGTAAGAGATAACTAGTTGAATAGGAAGGTTTAGCTCCAAAGAAAGCAGCTGGGGGCAAAGGAAAACAGAAGGTTATGACAGGTTGGGACCTGTTTGGCAAATTGAGTGATGGCCAAATAATCTAGCTTCCTCGACTGTCTCTTTCACGATTCACCACCAACCAAGATTAGGAGGTAACCGAATCGATCTCTATCATTGAGGAAGGGCTGTCGAGTGCTAAGGCTCTGAAGTGGATGACCTTAAAGCTTTTTTTGAGTAACCAATGGAAGCTAATGAACCTCAGGTAGATCGGGATGATGAAGGTGATTTCCTATTACTATAATGTGGTAAGTATGAGATTGATAAGTTGACCACATTTTTCCTGTTATGCATATATTAGTTTGAGAATAACACTGTTGTGTTTCAGATAGGGCAGTTGGGCTACAACATATTTCGGTGATCTTAGATGGCACTAGCTGCCAAAGAAGAGTTGGAGGCAGGAGGAGAGATGAAAATGCTAAAGGTACAGCTTGAGTCCTCCAAACTCCAAGTTGAGCAGTTGAACAAAAAGGTAGCCGACCTCCAACAACAGCTCAACTTAAAGGATCAACAATTGGTCCAGGCCATCGAGGACCAGAGCCGAATGGACAATATTATCAAGAAAGCCTATCTTGACCTACAGATGAACTTTAGTTCTGGTCGGCCCCAAGGTTATGCGGAGGTGACCAGCCAAGCCAAAAAGGCCATCTCTAACATCTACCAGCGGTGTAGCATAAGACTATTGAGCAATTCATGGTGAGCACCGCCTTTCAAGATGCCATCATGGTTGCAACACTTGATGATGATCGCGAAGTATATCATAGGGCAATCAAATAGCTGGAGCACCTGGGTTACTATTTTCATGCTGAGGATAGAAGCCTCATAAACCTCATGTTGAACGAGAGACTGAAGCCTTATCCTGAGCTAGAAGAAAGCGGCGTCAAGCAGGCTCCAGAGGATGAACCTACTGCTACTGCAATTGATGCACTGCTGTCTGAGGTACAAAAGAAGAAGGCCGAGGTTGATGCTCGGCTAGAGCAAATATGCACTAAGTTCATATTTGCGAAGGACCTCGTAGCCCAATTGAAGGATGAAGAGGTTGACCTGGCACAGTATATGCTGTGGTCAACTAATTTTATGGACGATCTTCCAGGACCTTCTGAACTTTCATAGGCAGTCTCTCCACTCACCTGTACGGTGCCCTGAAGATGGGCAAGAGGAGCCGGGCCAAAGCTGAAGTAGAACTGAGCTACCCTCTTTTTTTTTTTTTTTTGTAACCTACCACAGAATTATGAACAAAAGCATATTTTCTCTTTCATTTTTCTCCTATTGTGCCATGCAAAGCCTTTGATTTTTGTTGTGATAATGCAAAAAATATTTGGTTACCTATCACGTAGTAATTATGTTGCGCGACTATGTCGTCGATTGCTTTATATTCCCAATCGACTATTTGTTCGACCCCTAAAGTTATTTACCCATCAAAAAGGAGTCACATCCCTTGCTAACTATGAGGTCGACAAAAATTGGATGGTTAACTAGAGAAACTCATTCGTCAGTATAAAGGTTGACAACGGGGTCGACTAAAAACTCACTTAGCTAGGAGCCATTTAGATGGCAGCAAAGGGCTGCTTAGTTGTCAACCACAAGATTGACTAGAAACTTGGATGGCTAGGAGTCATTTAAGTGGCAACAAAGGGCTACTTAGCTGTCGACTACAGGGTCGACTAGAAACTTGGACAGCTAGGAGCCATTTAGGTGGTAGCAAGAGGCTGCTTAGTTGTCGACTATGGGGTTGACTAGAAATTTGGACGACTAGGAGCCATTTAGGTGGCAACAAGGGGCTACTTAGTTGTCGACTACGTGGTCGATTTGAAACTTGAATGGTTAAAAGCTGTTTAGGTGGTAGCAAGGGGCTGCTTAGTTGTTGACTATGGGATCGACTTAAAATTTGGATGGCTAGGAGCCGTTTAGGTGGCAGCAAGGGGCTGCTTAATTATCAACTATGGGGTTGACCAGAATTATTAAAGATAACAATTAAGCTAATAAAATTGCAATTTTATTTAAGCTAAAAGGCCACAAGGATAAGTGCCATACATTTTTAAATATAAAACTTCTTAAGATTGATGGCGTTCCACGGGCGGAAGAGTCCCTTCCCTTGCATGTTGGCTAGCCTGCAGGCATTGTGCTTCGCTACTTTGATAACGGAGTATGGCCCTTCCCACTTTGGTTCGAGCTTGCCTACGTTCTTGGAGACTTCCACCTTCTTGAGGACAAGATCCTTAACATTGAAGCGACGCTCTCTGATTCTCTTATTATAGTTCTGGGTCATCTTCGATCTATAGCGCTGCGTAGTATTGTAAGCCTTCTATCGATGCTCATTGATAGTTTTGAAATCCAGCTTCCTCTTCGACGTGTTTCTTAGTGGATGGAAATGGATGATTCGAGCAGTATGTTGGATCAATTTTGAAGGTATGACTACTTTTGACATACATTAGGCCATAGGGGGTATGATCGATGGTTGTTCAAGGAGTTGTCCTATAAGCCCATAGCATGCCGGGTTGGTCATCTGCCCAGTTCGCCCCAGTGTCTTGAATTCTAGCCTTCAATTGGTTGAGGACAGTCTAGTTGGTCACCTCGGTTTGACTATTCGACTGAGGATTGCCCACCGACATAAAATATTGTGCGATCTCTAAGGCCTCGCACCAACCTCTTGTGCTCTTACTTTGAAATTGGGTATCATTATCTGAAATAAGTACCTTGGGTAGGCCAAAATGGCAAATGATATTTTTCCATATAAAACTTTTAATGGCCGTGTCCGTTATCTTAGGGATAACCTTAGCTTCAACCTACTTGGTGAAATATTCAACCGTTACAATTATAAACTTTCGTTGCCCTGTTGATCTTGGCAAAGAGCTTACTATGTTGATTCCTTACTAATCAAACAGCCAGAAAATCTAGACATTAACCATCGACGTGGCTGGCTGGTGCAGCAGGTTGGAATAGACTTGGCATGATGCACATTTGCGTGCAAAATCCATCGAATTTTTCAATAATGTTGGCTAAAAATACCCATATCTAATTATTTTGTGGGCAAAGGACCTCCCTTCAAAATGGTTGCCACACATGCCTACATGAACATTTTGTAACACTTTCAACGCCTAATCCTGATCCAAGCATCTCAAGGGGGGTTTGGCAAAGAATCTCCTATATAATTGTTCATGCTCATCAAGAGCGAATTTGGAGGCTTGACCTCGAAGGTGCCGAGCCTCATTCTTGTCATCAAGGATAATGCCTTGGTTGAGTTATAGTTTTATTGGGATCTACCAAGAAACAGTCATCTCGTCAATGGTTGTTATAAGATTTTCATCAAGGAATGCAATTGACGACCTGTCCGAGATCAAAAATGTGATTTTCTTATCTTTTGTTCCTCTGATTGAGCTGGCAAACTTGGAGAGGGCATCTACCTATTCATTTTCAGATCAAGGACCTAGCTGAGAGTAAATCTTTTAAATGATTGTTGCAACATCATTACCTCAGCCAGGTATCGGGCCATTGACTATTCTTTGGCTTCAAAATTTCCCCTGACCTGCTCCACTACTAACTGGGAGTCCATAATCGCAACCAAGTGTTCAACCTCATGCTCAAGTGCTATTCTCATTCCTGTAAACAGGGCCCTGTACTCAACCTTGTTGTTTATGATTGTATAATCTAGTTTGATTGCAAAATCATACTCCTCAGCATTTGGGGAGCAAAGAGTAACCCCAATTCTGCCCCCAAATGTGATCGATGTACAATGTCTAATCAAAAGGGGCTGGGATACTCTTATCAGGTAAGTCAACTCACTCTGCAATGAAGTCGGCAAGTACCTACACTTTAATGGCCATTTGAGGTTGAAAATTGATGTCGAACTCCCCAAGCTCAATCCTACTTGGTCAATCTACCTGATGTATCGAGCTTCTCCAACACTTGCTTCAATGGCTGGTTTGTTAGCACTTCTCCAACACTTGCTTCTCCAACGGTCTCAGCTTTTGAGCAGTGGTCACTAAGGCTAATGCAAATTTCTCGATCTCTAAATGGTTATGTTCTGGCCCTTAGAGTGACTTACTGCAATAGTAGACTAGTCGATGGTTGCCATCCCAGGTCGATACTAGTACTGAACTAATTGACACTTTCGAGACTGCCAAGTATATTTGAAGTACTTCTCCTAGCTCAGGTTTTGCCAACATCGAGGGTGAGGCCAAATACTACTTCAACTCAATCAGCGCCTAATCGCACTATTCCATCCATCAAAAACTCATCTTTCTGGTATTTTTGAGAATTTTGAAAAAGAAGAGGCTTTTGGTGGCCAATCTCGCGATGAACCTTCCCAAAGCCATGATTCTCCCTATCAGCCTCTGAACTTCCCAAACCATTCTTGGAGAGGTGACATCTAAGATTGTTTGAATTTTCTGTAGATTCTTCTCAATGCCTCTTTGGCTGACCATATAGCCCAAAAATTTTCCTCCTCGAACCCCAAGTGTGCATTTATTCAGGTTTCAGCTTCAATCCAAACACCCTCAATATCCCAAAACTATGACTAAGGTCAAGCAAGTAGTCTTGGGCTTTTTCTGTCTTGACTATCATGTCATCGACGTAAACGTCCATCGATTTTTCAATCTCATCTTTGAACATGAAGTTGACTAACCGCTAATAAGTTACCCCGATATTTTTCAAACCAAATGGCATAAATAGAAAATAATATAACCTATTAGGAACAACAAAAGATGTTTTATCTCTATCCTCGGGTGCCATGAAGATCTGATGATAACTTTGAAATGCATCCATCATACTTAACAATTCACACCAAGCAGTTGAGTCGACTAGTAAATCTATCCGAGGCAGAGGGTAAGGATCGTTAGGGTATGTTTTATTCAAATCAGTAAAATCATTACACATCCACCACTGTCCCTTAGTTTTTGGGACTAGGACAACATTACAAAGCCAAGAGGGATATTGAATTTCTACAATATACCCTGCATCTAAGAGTTTTTTTAACCTTCTCTTCGATGATCTATGTTCTCTTGGCATTGAACGTCTTTATCTTTTGTCTGATCGGCTTGTATGAGGGGTCAGTGTTGAGATGATGCACAATGACATTGGGATCGATCCCTTGCAGGTCAGATGCCTTCCAAGAAAAGACGTTAATATTCTTTCTCAAAAAATCAACCATGAGATACTCTAAGTGGAGGCCCAAGTCTGTTCTAATACGGATTGTCTTTTTGGGCTTCCCCTGTTCAAGCTCAATGGTCTTAAATTCCCCGATGGGCTCCACTCTGGTGTCTTCTAGCTTTCGCTTTTTGCCGACCTGGGTCTCTTCGGGTTTCGCTATAGAAACGTCCTTCAGGTTGCACAAAAGCTTGCCCATGTCGGTTGGGGTTGGAAACTTAACTTTCAAATAATAAGTGGACACGATGGCACGAAAGACATTGAGGGTAGGTCGGCCAACGATGATATTATAGGTAAATAGGGTGTCGACCACAAAGTAATTCAATATTAATGTTCTCCTTTGAGAAGTCTCCCCAAAAGATATGGACAAGTTGATCAACCCCTCCAGCATGATCTCCGACCCTTCGAATCCGACCAACGGCATGCACATAGGCTGGAATTTCAACTTGCCCATGTTCATCCTCTTTAGGGTAAATAAGATGACATTCAAAGAGCTGCCGTTGCCGATCAAAACCTTGCGCAACTCAAAGATTACATTTTCCACGAAAACAACCATCGGGCAATCTATCTTGTGATCGACATTCCTACCCTCGAGGTGGGCCAGGTTGGCATCAGTAAATGAAATAGGTTTTGCGCTCATTGTGAGGTGGAAAGTTGTCTCCACATGCGAAGCTTTATTGGACTCGAGCCTCTTTTGTGTTTGCCTCTGAGAGGACTTAGAGTCCCCTCGTGGGACCTCCTACAATTATGTCAATCACCCTTCTGATGGGTGGGCGATCTTCCTGGGTAGACATTTTTTCTTTATCTTTCCTCCTAGGGCTAACTGACTTTTCTCCGTGAGGAGTCCAATCAATTTTTTCCCCTTTAGTTTGGGTGTCCACGGCTATATATTTTTTAAGGTAGCCCTGCTTGATCAATCTCTCGATCTCATCTTGGAGATTGAAGCACTCATCCGTGTCATGCCCCTTCTATTTGTGGAAGTAGCAGTATTTCTTTAATTTTTTCATGGCTTCAGTCTCTATTAGCTTTCTAGGCTTTTTAAGGAGGTTATCATGTTGGATGGCATACAGGACCTCCTTTCTCGAATGTTTAATAGCGTATAGTCATAGAAGTATTTAATCAGAGATCAACCTCGCTCTTTTTATTTCTGGTCGTCTCTCTCTTTTTTTCTTCTTCTCGACCTCAAGGATTTAAACTTGAGCTTGTTCATTTCCTCCTGTGTCATATATCTTTTTGCCAGGTCGAGTAGCTCCTCCATCAACTCGGGTTGTTCCTGTACCAAAGCGTTGGCGCATTCTTTATGCTTGATCCCCAAGAACAACACGTCAATCAAGAACTCGATCCTGGGGTAATCTATTTTTAGGACCTCTGTGTTAAATCTAGTAAAGAAATCACAGAGGGACTCCA